>SZWC01017272.1:23751-40188 GCA_023375785.1 Penium margaritaceum
AAGTGCGTGTAAGTTTATGTTAGTGCGTGTAAGTTCTTGTAAGTACGTGTAAGTGCGTGTAAGTGCGTGTAAGTGTGTGTAAGTACGTGTAAGTGTGTGTAAGTGCGTGTAAGTGCGTGTCAGTTCGTGTAAGTTTGTGTAAGTGCGTGCAAATGTGTGTACGTTTGTGTAAGTATGCAAAAGTGTGTGTGAGTTTGTGTCAGTGCGTATAAGTGTGTGTAACTGCGTGTAAGTGCATGTAAGTGTGTGTAAGTCCGTGGAAATGTGTGAGTGCGTGTGAGTGTGTGTAAGTGTGTGTAAGTACGTGTAAGTGTGTGTAAGTTTATGTAAGTGCGTGTAGGTGTGTGTACGTTCATGTAAGTGCGTGTAAGTGCATGTAAGTGCATGTAAGTGCGTGTCAGTTTGTATAAGTGCGTGTAAGTACGTGTAAGTGCGTGTAATTGCATGTAAGTGTGTGTAAGTGTGTAAGTGCGTGTAACTGTGTGTGACAGCATGTAAGTGCGTGGAAGTGCATGTAAGTACGTATAAGTACGTGTAAGTGTGTGTAAGTGCGTGTAAGTGCGTGTAAGTATGTGTAAGTGTGTGTAAGTAGGTGTAAGTGTGTTTCAGTGCGTGTAAGTTGCTGTATGTCCGTGTAAGTGTGTGTAAGGGCGTGTAAGTGTGTGTAAGGGCGTGTAAGTGCGTTTAAATGTGTGTAAGTGCGTGTAAGTACATGTAAGTGCGAGTAAGTACATATAATTGCGTGTAAGTGTATGTAAGTGCGTGTAAGTGCGTGTAAGTGCATGCAAGTAGGTTTAAGTGTGTGTTAGTGCGTGCAAGTGTGTGTAAGTTCATGTAATTACGTGTAAGTATGTGGAAGTACGTGTTAGTGCGTGTAAGTATGTTTAAGTACATATAAGTGCGTATACGTGCATATAAGTGTGTGTAAGTGCGTGTAAGCAGGTGTAAGTGTGTGTAAGTGTGTGTAAGTGCGTGTAAGTGCGTGTAAGTGCATGTAAGTGCATCTAAGTGCGTGTAAGTATGTCTAAGTGCGTGTAAGTGCATGTAAGTTCGCAGAAGTGTGTGTAAGTACGAGTAAGTGCGTGTAAGTACATGTAAGTTGGTGTAAGTACGTGTAGGTTTATGTAAGTTTGTGTAAGTGCATGTAAGTGTGTGTAAGTGTGTGTAAGTACCTCTAAATACGTATAAGTGATTGTAAGTGAGTGTAAGTGCGTGTAAGCATGTGTAAGTGAATGTAATTATGTGTAAGTGCGTATAAGTATGTGTGAGTACGTGTAAGTGTGTGTAAGTGCATGTATGTACGTGTAAGGACATGCAAGTGCGTGTAAGTGTGTGTAAGTGTGTGTAAGTGTGTGTATGTGCATGTATGTGAGTGAAAGTGTGTGTAAGGGCGTGTAAGTGCATGTAAGTGTGTGTAAGTACGTGTAAGTGCGTGTAAGTGCGTGTAAGTGTGTGTAAGTACGTGTAAGTGCGTGTAAGTACGTGTAAGTGCGTGTAAGTACGTGTAAGTGCGTGTAAGTACGTGTAAGTGCGTGTAAGTACGTGTAAGTGCGTGTAAGTACGTGTAAGTGCGTGTAAGTACGTGTAAGTGCGTGTAAGTACGTGTAAGTGCGTGTAAGTACGTGTAAGTGCGTGTAAGTACGTGTAAGTGCGTGTAAGTACGTGTAAGTGCGTGTAAGTACGTGTAAGTGCGTGTAAGTACGTGTAAGTGCGTGTAAGTACGTGTAAGTGCGTGTAAGTACGTGTAAGTGTGTGTAAGTGCGTGTAAGTGTGTGAAAGTGTGTGTAAGGGCGTGTAAGTGCATGTAAGTGTGTGTAAGTACGTGTAAGTGCGTGTAAGTGCGTGTAAGTGTATGTAAGTACGTGGAAGTACGTGTTAGTTCGTACAAGTTTGTGTAAGTGCGTGTGAGTATGTGTATGTTTGTGTAAGTATGTGAAAGTGCGTGTGAGTTTGTGTCTGTGCATGGAAGTGCGTATGAGTGCGTGTTGTTGCGTGTAATTGCATGTAAGTGCGTGTAAGTACGTGTAAGTGCATATGAGTGCATGTGAGTGCGTGTAAGTCTGTGTAAGTTCGAGTAAGTGCGTATAAGTTTGTGTCAGTGCATGTAAGTGTGTGTAAGTACGTGTAAGTTCGTGGAAGTACGTGTAAGTGCGTGTAAGTACGTGTAAGCATGTGTAATTGTGTGTAAGTACGTGTAAGTGCGTGTAAGTGCGTGTAAGTGTGTGCAAGTGTATGCAAGTGTGTGTAAGTGCGTCTAAGTACGTGTAAGTGCATGTGAGTGCGTGTAAGTGCGTGTAACTGTGTGTAAGTGCGGGTAAGTATGTGTAAGTTTGTGTATGTGCGTATAAGTGTGTGTAAGTACGTGTAAGTGTGTGTAAGTGTGTGTAAGTTTGTGTAAGTGCATGTAAGTACGTGTAAGTGCGTGTAAGTACTTGTAAGTGTGTGTAAGTGCGTGTAAGTGCGTGTAAGTTCGTGTAAGTTTGTGTGAGTGTGTATAAGTGCCTGTAAGTGCGTGTAAGTACGTGTAAGTGTGTGTAAGTGCGTGTAAGTGCGTGTAAGTATGTATAAGTATGTGTAAGTGCGTATAAGTGTGTGTAAGTGCACGTAAGTGCGTGTAAGTGTGTGCGGGTGCAGGCAAGTGCGTGGAAATGCGTGTAAGTGTGTATAAGTGCGTGTAAGTGTGTATAAGTACGTGTAAGTTTGTGTAAGTGCATGTAAGTATGTGTACCTGCGTGTTAGTGCGTGTAAGTATGTGTAAGTATGTGTATGTATGTGTAAGTGCGTGTAAGTGCGTGTAAGTCCGTGTACGTGCGTGTAAGTGCGTGTAAGTACGTGTAAGTACGTGTAAGTGCGTGTAAGTGCGTGTAAGTGTGTGTAAATATTTGTAAGTACGTGTAAGTGCGTGTAAGTGTGTGTCAGTGCATGTAAGTTCGTGTAACTTCTTGTACGTGTGTGTAAGTGTGTGTAAGTGCGTGTAAGTGCATATAAGTGTGTATAAGTGTGTGTAAGTACATGTAAGTGTATGTAAGTGTGTGTAAGTGCATGCAAGTGCGTATAAGTGTGTGTAAGTGCGTGTAAGTGTGTGTAAGTGCGTGTAAGTGTGTGTAAGTTTGTGTAATTGCATGTAAGTATGTGTAAGTACGTGTTAGTGTGTGTAAGTGCATATAAGTGCGTGTAAGTTCGTGTAAGTACATGTAAGTGTATGTAAGTGCGTGTAAGTGCATGCAAGTGTGTATAAGTGTGTGTAAGTACGTGTAAGTTCGTATAAGGGCGTATACGTGCGTGTACGTTCGTGTAAGTACCTGTAAGTACGTGTAAGTACATGTACATGTGTGTAAGTTCATGAGTTAGTGTAAGTTAGTGTAAGTTCGTGTAAGTGCGTGTAAGTGTGTGTAAGTACGTGGAAGTGCGTGTAAGTACGTGCGAGTTCGTGTCAGTGGGTGTTTGTGCGTGTAAGTGCATGTAAGTACATGTAAGCACGTGTAAGTGCGTGTAAGTGCATGGAAGTACAGGTGAGTGCGTGTAAGTGCATGTAAGTGCGTGTAAGTATGTGTAAGTTTGTGTAAGTGCGTGTAAGTGCGTGTACATTTGTGTAAGTGCGTGTAAGTGCGTGTAAGTGTGTGTAAGTACGTGTAAGTGCATGGAAGCAATTGTAAGTTAGTTTAAGTGCGTGTAATTACGTGTAAGTGCGCGTAAGTGCGTGTAAGTACGTGTAAATGCTTGTAAGCTTGTGTAAGTGTGTGTGAGTGTGTGTAAGTGCGTGTAAGTGCATGGAAGTGCATGTAAGTGCATGTAAGTGCGTGTTAGTGTGTGTAAGTGTGTCTAAGTCCGTATAAGGACGTGTATGTGGGTGTAAGTGTGTGTAAGTATGTGTAAGTGCATGTAAGTGCATGTAATGGCGTGTGAGTGTGTGTAAGTGTGTGTAAGTGCATGTAGGTACATGTAAGTGCATGTAAGTGCGTGTAAGTCCGTGTACGTACGTGTAAGTACGTGTAAGTACGTGTAAGTACGTGTAAGTACGTGTAAGTACGTGTAAGTGTGTCCAAGTGTGTGTATGTATGTGTAAGTGCGTGTAAGTGCATGTAAGTGTGTGTCAATGCGTATAAATTCGTCTAATTTCTTGTACATGTGTGTGTGTGTGTGTGTGTGTGTGTGTGTGTGTGTGTGTAAGTGCGTGTAAGTGCATATAAGTGCGTGTAAGTGCGTGTAAGTGCGTGTAAGTACATGTAAGTGTATATAAGTGTGTGTAAGTGCATGCAAGTGTGTATAAATGCGTGTAAGTGCGTGTAAGTGTGTGTATGTGCGTGAAAGTGTATGTAAGTTTGTGTAATTGTATGTATGTGTAAGTGCGTGTTAGTGTATGTAAGTGCATAAAATTGCGTGTAAGTGCGCGTAAGTACATGTAAGTGTATGTAAGTGCGTGTAAGTGCATGCAATTGCGTATAAGTGCGTGTAAGTACGTGTAATTTTGTATAAGTGCATATATGTGCGTGTACGGTCGTGTAAATACGTGTAAGTACATGTAAGTACGTGTACATGTGTGTAAGTGCGTGTAAGTACGTGTAAGTTGGTGTAAGTTTGTGTAAGTGCGTGTAAGTGTATGTAAGTACATGTGAGTGCATGTAACTAAGTGTGAGTTTGTGTCAGTGGGTGTTTGTGTGTGCGTGTAAGTGCGTGTAAGTGCGCATAAGTATGTGTAAGTTCGTGAAGTGCGTGTAAGTGCGTGTACCTTCGTGTAAGTGCGTGTAAGTACGTGTAAGTGCGTGTAAGTGCATGTAAGCAATTTTAAATTCGGTCTAGTGCGTGTAAGTACGTGTAAGTGGGTGTAAGTGTGTGCAAGTGTGTGTGAATGCTTATAAGTTTGTGTAAGTGTGTGTAAGTGTGTGTAAGTGCGTGTAAGTCCATGGAAGTGCGTGTAAGTGCGTGTAAGTGCGCATAAGTGCGTGTAAGCGCGTGTAAGCGATGGTAAGTTTGTTTAATTGCGTGTAAGTACGTGTAAGAACCTGTAATTGCAAGTAAGTGAGTGCAAGTGCATGTAAGTGCGTGTAAGTGCGTGTGAGTGCATGCAATTATATGTAAGTACATGTAAGTGTCTGTAAGTGCCTATACGTTCGTGTAAGTGTAAGTGTGTGTAAGTATGTGTACGTGCATGTAAGTGCGTGTAACTGTGTGTAAGTGCATGTTAGTTCATGTAAGTGCGTGTACGTGCATGTAAGTGCATGTAAGTGTATGTAAGTGCGTGTAAGTGTGTGTAAGTGCGTGTAAGTGCGTGTAAGTACATGTAAGTGCGTGTAAATGCGTTTAAGTGTTTTTAAGTGTGTGTAAGTACCTGTAAGTGTGTGCAAGCATGTATAAGTTTGTGTAAGTGCCTGTAAGTACGTGTAAGTGCGTGCAAGTTTATGTAAGTGCGTGTAAGTGCGTGTAAGTGCTTGTAAATGCTTGTAAGTTTGTGTAAGTGTGTGTAAGTACGTGTAAGTGCATGTAAGTGGGTGTAAGCTCGTGTAAGTGCGTGTACATACGTGTATGTATGTGTAAGTATGTGTAAGTGCATGTAAGTGCATGTAGGTGCGTGTAAGTGCGTATAAGTGTATGCAAGTGCATGCAAGTGAGTGTAAGTGTGTGTAAGTATGTGTAAGTGCGTGTCAGTGCGTGTAAGTGTGTGTAAGTGCGTGGAAAGGTGTGTAAGTATGTGTAAGTGCGTGTAAGTACGTGTAAGTGCGTGTAAGTTTGTGAAAGTGTGTTTAAGTACGTGTAAGTGTGTGTAAGTACATGTAAGTGTGTGTAAGTGCGTGTAAGTACGTGTAAGCGCATGTAAGTGCGTATAAGTGTCTGTAGGTGTGTGTAAGTGCTTGTAAGTGCGTGCCATTGCATGCCAGTGTGTGTAAGTTTGTGTAGGTACGTATAAGTGCATGTAAGTGTGGTTAAGTACGTGCAAGTGCGTGTAAGTGCGTGTAAGTGCGTGTAAGTGCGTGTAAGTGTGTCTAAGTACGTGTAAGTGCGTGTCAGTGCGTGTAAGTGTGTGTAAGTGCGTGTAGGTTCGTGTAAGTGCGTGTAAGTTTGTGTAAGTGCATGTAAGTGTGTGTACGTTTGTTAAAAACGTGGAAGTGTATGTGCATTCGTGTCAGTACATGTAAGTGCGTGTAAGTGCGTGCCATTGCGTGTAAGTACGTGTAAGTGCGTGTAAGTGTATGTGAGTGCGTGTGAGAGTGTGTGAGTGCATGTGAGTGCATGTAAGTGCGTGTAAGTGCGTGTAAGTATGTGTAAGTTTGTGTAAGTACGTGTAAGTCTGTGTACGTTCGTGTACGTTCATGTAAGTGCATGTAAGTGCGAGTAAGTGCACGTAAGTTCGTGTATATGCGTGTAGGTTCATGTAAGTGCGTGTAAGTGCATGTAAGTACGTGTAAGTGTGTATAAGTTCGTGTTAGTTTGTATAAGTACGTGTAAGTACGTGGAAGTGCGTGTAAGTGCATGTAAGTGCGTGTAAGTGCATGTTAGTGCGTGTAAGTGCATGTAAGTGCGTGTAAATGCGTGTAAGTACGTGTAAGTACGTGTTAGTGTGTGTAAGTGTGTGCAAGTGCATGCAAGTATATCTTAGTGTGCGTAAGTAAATGCAAGTGCATGCAAGTGTGTGTAAGTGTGTGTAAGTGTATGTAAGAGCGAGTAAGTGTGTGTAAGGGCATAAACGTTTGTGTAAGTGTGTGTAAGCATGTGTAAGTACGTGTTAGTGCATGTAAGTGCGTGTAAATACGTCTATGTTTGTGTAAGTGCGTAGACGTGTGTGTAAGTGCGTGTAAGTGCATGTAAGTATGTGTAAGTGTGTGTAAGTGCGTGCAAGTGCGTGTAAGTGCGTGTAATTACGTGTATGAACGTGTAAGTATGTGTAAGTGCATGTAAGTGCGTGTAAGTGCGTGTAAGTGCGTGTCAATGTGTGTACGTTTGTCTATGTACGTGTAAGTGTGTGTAAGTGCATGTAAGTGCATGTAAGTACATATAAGTGCGTGTAAGTGCGTATACGTACGTGTAAGTGCGTGTAAGTGCGTGTAAGTGCGTGTCAATGTGTGTACGTTTGTCTATGTACGTGTAAGTGTGTGTAAGTGCATGTAAGTGCATGTAAGTACATATAAGTGCGTGTAAGTGCGTATACGTACGTGTAAGTGCGTGTAAGTGCGTGTAAGTGCGTGTAAGTACGTGTAAGTACGTGTAAGTGTGTGTAAGTGTGTGTAAGTGCGTGTAAGTATGTGTAAGTGTGTGTAAGTGCGTGTAAGTGCGTGTAAGTGCGTGTAATTACGTGTATGAACGTGTAAGTATGTGTAAGTGCATGTAAGTGCGTGTAAGTGCGTGTAAGTGCGTGTCAATGTGTGTACGTTTGTCTATGTACGTGTAAGTGTGTGTAAGTGCATGTAAGTGCATGTAAGTACATATAAGTGCGTGTAAGTGTGTATACATATGTGTAAGTGTGTGTAAGTGCGTGTAAGTGTGTGCATACAAGTGCATGCAAGTGCTTGTATGTGCGTGTAAGTGTGTGTAAGTGCGTGTAGGTGCGTGTAAGTTTGTATAATTGCGTGTAAGTATGTGTAAATACGTGTTAGTGTGTGTAAGTGTGTGTAAGTGTGTGTGAGTGCGTGTAAGTGCATGGAAGTTCGTGTAAGTACTTCTAAGTGCGTGTAAATGCATGTAAGTACGTGTAAGTGCGGGTCAATGCGTGTAAGTGTGTGTAAGTGCATGTAAGTGCATGTAAGTGCATGTAAGTGTGTGTAAGTGTGTGTAAGTGCGTATAAGGGCGTGTAAGTGCGTGTAAGTGCATGTAAGTTTTCCCAAGTACGTGTATATGCATGTAAGTACGTGTAAGTGCGTGTACGTTCGTGTAAGTGCGTGTGAGTGCGTGTAAGTGCATGTATGTGCGTGTAAGTGCATGCAAGTGCGAGTAAGTGCGTGTTAGTGCGTGTAAGTATGTGTAAGTACGTATCTGTGCATGTAAGTGTATGTAAGTGTGTGTAAGTATGTGTAAATACGTGTACGTACGTGTAAGTGCATGTAAGTGTGTGTAAGTGCGTGTAAGTGTGTGTAAGTGTGTGTAAGTGCGTTTAAGTGTGTGTAAGTGAGTGTAAGTGCGTGTAAGTTTGTGTAAGTTTGTGTAAGTGTGTTTACGTTTGTGTAGGTGCGTGAAAGAATGTGTGACTTTGTGTCAGTGCGTGTAAGTGCGTGTAAGTGCGTGTAAGTGCGTGTAATTACGTGGAAGTGCGTGTACGTGCGTGTAAGTGCATGTGAGTGCGTGTGAGTGTGTGTGAGTGCATGTGTGTGTGAGTGCGTTTAAGTGCATGTGAGTTCCTGTAAGTGTGTGTAAGTTTGTGTAAGTGCGTATAAGTGTGTGTACGTTCATGTAAGTACGTGTAAGTGTGTGTAGGTGTGTGTAAGTGCACGTAAGTTCGTGTAAGTGTATGTAAGTGCGTGTAAGTATGTGTAAGTGCATGGAAGTGCGTGTTATTGCGTATAAGTTTGTGTAAGTTCGTGTAAGTGCGTGTAAGTGTTTGGAAGTGCGTGTAAGTGCGTGTAGTTGTGTGTAAGTGCGTGTAAGTACGTGTAAGTGAGTGTATGTGAGTGTAAGTGCGTGTAAGTGTGTGTAAGTGTGTGTAAGTGTGTGTAAGTGTGTGTAAGTACGTGTAAGTATGTGTTAGTGCATCTAAGTGCGTATAAGTGTGTATAAGTGCGTGTAACTGCGTGTAAGTACGTGTAAGTGCGTGTAAGTATGTGTAAGTGCATGTTTGTGCGTGTAAGTACGTGTAAGTATGTGTAAGTGTGTATAAGTGCATGTAAGTACATGTAAGTGTGTGTAAGTGTGTGTAAGTGTGCGTAAGTTCGTGAAAGTGTGTGTAAGTGCGTGTAAGTATGTGTAAGTACATGTAAGTGCGTGTATGTGCGTGTAAGTGCGTGTGAGTGTGTGTAGGTATGTCTAAGTGCATGTAAGTGCGTGTAAGTGCGTGTAAGTACATGTAAGTGGCGTTAAGTGCATGCAAGTGCGTGTAAGTGGGTGTAAGTGCATGTTAGTTCTTGTAAGTACCTGTAAGTGCGTGTAAGTACATGTAAGTGGCGTTAAGTGCATGCAAGTGCGTGTAAGTGGGTGTAAGTGCATGTTAGTTCTTGTAAGTACCTGTAAGTGCGTGTAAGTGCGTGTAAGTACGTGTAAGTGCGTGTAAGTATGTGTAAGTACATGTAAGTGCGTGTATGTGCGTGTAAGTGCGTGTGAGTGTGTGTAGGTATGTCTAAGTGCATGTAAGTGCGTGTAAGTGCGTGTAAGTACATGTAAGTGGCGTTAAGTGCATGCAAGTGCGTGTAAGTGCGTGTAAGTGCATGTTAGTTCTTGTAAGTACCTGTAAGTGCGTGTAAGTACATGTAAGTGTGTAAGTGCGTGTCAGTGTGTGTAAGTGGGTGTAAGTGCATGTGAGTTTGTGTAAGTTCGTGTAATTGCGTGTAAGTGAGTGTACATTTGTGTAAGTACGTAAAAGTGCATGTGAATTTGTGTCAGTGTGTATAAGTGTGTGTAACTGCGTGTAAGGGTGTGTAAGTGTGTGTAAGTCTGTGGAAATGCGTGAATGCGTGTGAGTGCGTGTAAGTGCATGTAAGTACATGTAAGAGTGTGTAAGTGTATGTAAGTGCGTGTAGGTGTGTATGCGTTCATGTAAGTGCGTGGAGTGCATGTAAGTGCGTGTAAGTAGGTCTAAGTTTGTGTAAGTACGTGTAAGTATGTGTACGTGCGTGTAAGTGCGTGTAAGTGAATGTTAGTGTGTGTAAGTACGTATAAATGTGTGTGAGTGCATATAAGTGTGTACAAGTGGATGTAAGTACGTATAAGTGCGTGTAACTGCGTGTAAGTGCGTGTAAGTATGTGTTAGTGTGTTTCAGTGCGTGTAAGCTCCTGTAAGTGACTGTAAATGCGTGTCAGTCCGTGTAAGTGCGTGTAATTGTGTGTAAGTGCGTATAAGTACATGTAAGTGCGTATAAGTGTATCTAAGTGCGTTTAAGTGGGTGTAAGTGCATGCAAGTAGGTGTAAGTGTGTGTTAGTGCGTGCAAGTGCGTGCAAGTTCATGTAGTTGCGTGTTAGTATGAGTAGGTACGTGTTAGTGCGTGTAAGTATGTATAAGTACGTGTATGTACGTTTACGTGCATATAAGTGCGTAAGTGCGTGTAAGTGGGTGTAAGTGCATGTAAGTACGTGTAAGTGCATGTAAGTGCGTGTAAGTATGTATAAGTGCGTGTAAGTGTGTGAAATTTTGCCTAAGTGTGTGTAAGTATGTGTAAGTGTCTGTAAGTACGTGTAAGTTTGTGAAGTGCGTGTAAGTTCGTGTAAGTGTGTGTAAGTTCGTGTGAGTTTGTGTAGGTACGTGTAAGTGCGTGTAAGTGTGTGTAAGTGCATGTAAGTGCGTATAAGTGAGTGTAAGTGAGTGTAAGTATGTGTAAGCATGTGTACGTGTGTGTAAGTGCGTGTAAATGGGTGTATGTGCATGTAAGTGCATGAAAGTGTGTGTAAGTGCGTGTAAGTGCATGTAAGTGTGTGTAAGTACGTGTAAGTACATGTAAGCACGTGTAAGTGTAGGGAAGTACGTGTAAGTGTGTGTTAGTTTGTATAAGTTCATGTACGTACGTGTGAGTGTGTGTACATTTGTGTAGGTACGTGAAAGTGTGTGTGATTTTGTGTCTGTACATGTAAGTGTGTATAAGTGCGTGTAATTGCGTGTATGTGCGTTCAAGTGCGTGTAGGTGCATATGAGTGCATGTGACTGCGTGTAAGTCTGTGTAAGTGCGTGTAAGTGTGTGTTCGTTTGTGTAAGTGCCTGTAAGTGTGTGTAAGTGCGTGTAAAATTGTCTAAGTACGTGTAAGTGCGTGTAAGTACGTGTAAGTGCGTGTAATTGCGTATAAGTACGTGTAAGTGCGTGTAAGTGCGTGTAAGTGTGTGCAAATGCATGAAAGTGCGTGTAAGTATGTGTAAGTGCGTGTAAGTGCGTGTAAGTGCGTGTAAGTACGTGTAAGTTTGTGTAAGGGTGTGTAAGTATGTGTAAGTGTATGTTAGTACGTGTAACTGCGTGTAAGAACATGTAATTACGTGTAAGTGTGTGTAAGTTTGTGTAAGTGCGTGTAAATGCGTGTAAGTGCGTGTAAGTGCGTGTAAGTCTGTGTAAGTGTGTGTAAGTGTGTGTAAGTACGTGTAAGTGCGTGTAAGTATGTGTAAGTGCGTGTAAGTGCGTGTAAGTGCGTATAAGTGTGTGTAAGTGCGTGTAAGTACGTGTAAGTTTGTGTAAGGGTGTGTAAGTATGTGTAAGTGTATGTTAGTACGTGTAACTGCGTGTAAGAACATGTAATTACGTGTAAGTGTGTGTAAGTTTGTGTAAGTGCGTGTAAATGCGTGTAAGTGCGTGTAAGTGTGTGTAAGTACGTGTAAGTGCATATGAGTGCGTGTTAGTGCGTATAAGTGTGTGTAAGTGCGTGTAAGTACGTGTAAGTTTGTGTAAGTATGTGTAAGTGTATGTAAGTGTGTATAAGTGTGTGTAAGCGTGTGTAAGTTTGCTTAAGTGCATTTAAGTGCGTGTAAGTGCGTGTAAGTATGTATAAGTGGGTGTAAGTGTGTGTAAGTGCGTGTAAGTGCGTGTAAGTTTACGTAAGTTTGTGTAAGTGCGTGTAAGTGCATTTAAGTGCGTGTAAGTGCGTGTAACTGCGTGTAAGTGCTTGTAAGTGCGTGTAAGTATGTGTAAGTGCGTGTTAGTGCATGTAACTCTGTGTAAGTGCATGCAAGTGCGTGTAAGTGTGTGCAGGTGCATGCAAGTATGTGTAAATGCGTGGAAGTCTATATAAGTGAGTGTAAGTGTATGTAAGTGTGTGTAAGTTCGTGTAAGTGCGTGTAAGTATGTGTAAGTGCGTGTTAGTGCGTGTAAGTGCGTGTAAGTCTATGTAAGTGTGTATAAGTATGTGCAAGTATGTGCAAGTACGTGTAAGTGCGTGTAAGTGTGTGTCAGTGCGTGTAAGTTTGTGTAATTTCTTGTACGTGTGTGTAAGTGTGTGTAATTGCGTTTAAGTGCATATAAGTGCGTGTAAGTGCGTGTTAGTACGTGTAAGTGTATGTAAGTGCGTATAAGTGCATGCAAGTGCATATAAGTGTGTGTAAGTACGTGTAAGTATCTGTAAGTGTGTGTAAGTGTGTGTAAGTTTGTGTAATTGCATGTTAGTACGTATAAGTGTGTGTTAGTGTATATTAGTGCGTATAAGTATGTGTAAGTGCGTGTAAGTGCGTGTAAGTGCGTGTAAGTGTGTGTAGGTGCGTGTAAGTACGTGTGAGTGCGTGTAAGTGCGTATAAGTGCGTGTAAGTATGTGGAGGTGCGTGTTAGTACGTGTAAGTGCGTGTAAGTACGTGTAAGTGCGTATAAGTACGTATGAGTGTGTGTGTGTGTGTGTGTGTGCGTGTAAGTTCGTGTAAGTGCCTGTAAGTGCGTGTATGTGCGTGTAAGTACGTATAAGTGTGTGTAAGTGTGTATAAGTGCATGTAAGTGTGTGTAAGTGCATGAAAGTGCGTGTAAGTGCATGCAAGTAAGTGTAAGTATGTGTAAGTGGGTGTAAGTACCTGTAAGTGCATGTAAATGCGTGTAAGCTTGTTTAATTGTGAGTAAGCATGTGTAAGTGCTTGTTCGTGCGTGTAAGTACGTGTAAGTGCGTGTAAGTGCGTGTAAGTGCGTGTAAGTGCGTGTAAGTGTATGTAAGTATGTGTAAGTATGTGTAAGTGCGTGTAATTATGTGTAAGTGTGTGCAAGTGCATGCAAGTGCGTGTAAGTGTGTGTAAGTATGTGTAAGTGCCTGTAAATTTGTATACGTACGTGTAAGTGCGTGTAAGTATGTGTAAGTACGTGTTAGTGTGTGTAAGTATGTGGAAGTATGTGTAAGTGGGTGTAAGTACGTGTAAGTGCCTGTAAGTTCGTGAAAGTGCGTTTAAGTGCATGTAAGTGTGTGTAAGTGCATGTAAGTGTGCGTACGTGCGTGTAAGTACGTGTAAGTGCATGTTTGTGTGTGTAAGTGTGTGTAAGTGTGTGTAAGTGCGTGTAAGTACGTGCCATTGCATGCCAGTGTGTGTAAGTTCGTGTAAGTACATATAAGTGCATGTAAGTGTGGATAAGTGCGTGCAAGTACGTGTAAGTGCGTGTAAGTGCATGTAAGTGCATGTAAGAGTGTGTAAGTACGTGTAAGTGCGTGTAAGTGTGTGTAAGTGTGTGTAAGTATGTGTAGGTTTGTGTAAGTGCGTGTAAGTGTGTGTACGTTTGTGTAAGTACGTGAATGTGTATGTGAATTTTTTTCAGTAAGTGTAAGTGCGTATAACTGCGTGTAAGTACTTGTAAGTGCGTGTAAGTGCGTGTAACTGTGTGTAATTGTGTGTAAGTACGTGTAAGTGCGTGTGAGTTTGTGTAAGTGCGTGTAAGTGCGTGTACGTTCGTGTAAGTCCGTGTAAGTGCATGTAAGTGCATGTAATTACGTGTTAGTTTGTGTAAGTGTGTGTCAGTGTGTGTATGTGTGTGTAAGTACGTGTAGGTAAGTGGAAGTGCATGTAAGTACGTGTAAGTTCGTGTAAGTATGTGTTAGACCGTGTAAGTGTGTGTAAGTGCGTGTAAGTGCATGTAAGTACGTGTAAGTGTGTGTAAATACATGTAAGTGCGTGTAAGTGCGTGTAAGTGCGTGTCAGAACGTGTAAGTGTGTATACGTGCGTGTAAGTGCATGTACGTATGTGTAAGTGCGTGTAAGTGTGTATAAGTGTGTGTATGTGCGTGTAAGTGCATGTAATTTCGTGTAAGTGTGTGTACGTGCGTGTAAGTGCATGTACGTATGTGTAAGTGCGTGTAAGTGTGTATAAGTGTGTGTATGTGCGTGTAAGTGCATGTAATTTCGTGTAAGTGTGTGTACGTGCGTGTAAGTGCATGTACGTATGTGTAAGTGCGTGTAAGTGTGTATAAGTGTGTGTATGTGCGTGTAAGTGCATGTAATTTCGTGTAAGTGTGTGTACGTGCGTGTAAGTGCATGTACGTATGTGTAAGTGCGTGTAAGTGTGTATAAGTGTGTGTATGTGCGTGTAAGTGCATGTAATTTCGTGTAAGTGTGTGTACGTGCGTGTAAGTGCATGTACGTATGTGTAAGTGCGTGTAAGTGTGTATAAGTGTGTGTATGTGCGTGTAAGTGCATGTAATTTCGTGTAAGTGTGTGTACGTGCGTGTAAGTGCATGTACGTATGTGTAAGTGCGTGTAAGTGTGTATAAGTGTGTGTATGTGCGTGTAAGTGCATGTAATTTCGTGTAAGTGTGTGTACGTGCGTGTAAGTGCATGTACGTATGTGTAAGTGCGTGTAAGTGTGTATAAGTGTGTGTTTGTGCGTGTAAGTGCATGTAATTTCGTGTAAGTGTGTGTACGTGCGTGTAAGTTTGTGTAAGTACGTGTAAGTGCGTGTAAGTGCGTGTAAGTGCGTGTAAGTGCGTGTAAGTACTTGTAAGCGCATGTAAGTGCATGTAACTGCGTGTAAGTACGTGTAAGTGTGTGCAAGTGCATGCAGGTGCGTGTAAGTGCGTGTAAGTACGTGTAAGTGCATGTAAGTACGTGTAAGTGCGTGTAAGTACGTGTAAGTATGTGTAAGTACATGTTAGTGTGTGTAAGTGCGTGTAAGTATGTGGAAGTGCTTGTAAGTGTGTGTAAGTACGTGTAAGTTTGAATAAGTGCATGTAAGCACGTGTAAGTACGTGTAAGTGTGTGTAACTGCATGTAAGTGTGTGAAAGTGCGTATAACTGCATGTAAGTTTGTGTTAGTTTGTGTAAGTTTGTGTAAGTGCGTGTAAGTGTGTGTAAACTCGTGTAAGTGTGTGGAAGTGTGTGTCAGTTTGTGTCAGTGTGTGTAAGTGCATGTAAGTGCCTGTAAGTGTGTGTAAGTATATGTAAGCTTGTGTAAGTGTGTGTAAGTGTGTGTGAGTGTGTTTGAGTGTGTTTAAGAACGTGTAAGTTCGTATAAGAACGTGTAAGTATGTGTGAGTGCGTGTAAGTGCGTGTAAGTACGAGATGTGCGTGTAAATGCGTATAAGTGCGTGTAAGTACGTGTAAGTGCATGGACGTTCATGTAAGTATGTATAAGTGGGTATACGTGCATGCAATTATGTGTAAGGGCATGTAAGTGTGTGTCACTGCGTGTAAGTGCATGTCAGTTTGTGTAAGTGCGTGTTAGTGTGTGTAGGTTCGTGTAAGTACGTGTAAGTTGGTGTAAGTGTGTGTAAGTGCATGTAAGTGCGTGTAAGTGCATGTCAGTGTGTGTTAGTGTGTGTAAGTACGTGTAAGTACGTGAAAGTGTGTGTAAGTGTGTGTAAGTGCGTGTAAGTGCATGTAAGTTTGTGTAAGTTTGTGTAAGTGCGTGTAAATGCGTGTAACTTTCTGTAAGTTTGTGTAAGTGAGTGTACGTTCGTGTATGTCCGTGTAAGTGCGTGAAAGTGCATGTAAGTGTGTGTAAGTGCGTGTAAGTACCCGTAAGTCTGTGTCAGTGTGTGTAACTTTGTGTAAGTGCGTGTAAGTGCGTGTAAGTGTGTGTAAGTGCGTGTAAGAGCATGTAAGTTTGTGTAAGTTTGTGTAAGTGCGTGTAAATGCTTGTAACTTTGTGTAAGTGCGTGTAAGTGAGTGTACGTTCGTGTATGTCCATGTAAGTGCGTGAAAGTGCATTTAAGTGTGTGTAAGTGCGTGCAAGTACCCGTAAGTGCGTGTCATTGTGTGTAACTTTGTGTAAGTGCGTGTAAGTACGTGTAAGTGCGTGTAAGTGTGTGTAAGTGCGTGTAAGTGCGTGTAAGTGCATATAAGTGCATGTAAGTGCGTGTAGGTGCATGTAAGTGCTTGTAAGTGCATGTAAGTGTGTGTAAGTATGTGTAAGTGCGTGTAAGTGCGTGTAATTGCATGTAAGTGTGTGTAAGGCGCGTAAGTGCGTGTAAGTGCTTGTAAGTACGTGTCAGTGCATGTCAGTGCATGTAAGTATGTGTAAGTTTCTGTGAGTGCGTGTAAGTGTGTCTAAGTGTGTGTAAGTGCGTGTAAGTGCGTGGAAGTGTGTGTAAGTATGTGTAAGTACGTGTAAGTATGTGTAATTGCGTATAAGTACGTGTAAGTGCGTGTAAGTTTGTGTAAGTGCATGTAAGTGCGTGTAAGTGTGTGTAAGTGCGTGTAAGTGCGTATAAGTGCATGTAAGTGCGTGTAGGTGCATGTAAGTGCTTGTAAGTGCATGTAAGTGTGTGTAAGTATGTGTAAGTGCGTGTAAGTGCGTGTAAGTGCATGTAAGTGTGTGTAAGGCGCGTAAGTGCGTGTAAGTGCTTGTAAGTACGTGTAAGTGCATGTCAGTGCATGTAAGTATGTGTAAGTTTCTGTGAGTGCGTGTAAGTGTGTCTAAGTGT
>SZWC01017272.1:44298-58219 GCA_023375785.1 Penium margaritaceum
TTCATGTAAGTGCGTGTAAGTGTGTGTAAGTGCGTGTAAGTGCGTGTAGGTGTGTTCAAGTGCATGTAAGTGCGTGTAAGTGTGTGTAAGTGTGTGCAAGTACGTGTAAGTGCATGTAAGAGCGTGTAAATGCGTGTAAGTGTGTGTAAGTATGTGTAAGTACATGTCATTGCATGCGAGTGTGTGTAAGTTTGTGTAAGTACATATAAGTGCATGTAAGTGTGGTTAAGTTTGTGCAAGTGCGTGTAAGTGCGTACAAATACGTGTAAGTGCGTGTAAGCATGTGTAAGTACATGTAAGTGCGTGTAAGTGCTTGTAAGTGTGTGTAAGTGCGTGTAGGTTTGTGAAAGTGCGTGTACGTTTGTGTAAGTCCGTGTAAGTGTGTGTACGTTTGTGAAGGTACTTGAAAGTGTATGTGAATTCGTGTCAGTACGTTTAAGTGTGTATAACTTTGTGTACGTGCGTGTAGGTGTGTGTAAGTACGTGTAAGTGTGTGTAACTGTTTGTAATTACATGTAAGTGCGTGTAAGTTCGTGTGAGTTTGTGTCAGTGTGTATAAGTGCGTGTAAATGCATGTAATTGCGTCTAAATACGTGTAAGTTCGTGTGAGTGTGTACAAGTATGTGTAAGTGCGTGTAAGTGCGTGTAATTTCGTGTAAGTGCGTGTAAGTGCGTATACGTTTGTGTAAGTCTGTGTAAGTGCATGTAAGTGCATGTAAGTATGTGTAAGTTTGTGTAAGTGTGTGTAAGTACGTGTAAGATTGTGTACGTACGTGTAAGACCGAGTAAGTGTTTGTAAGTACGTGTAAGTGCATGTGAGTACGTTTAAGTGCGTATGAATACGTGTAAGTGCGTGTAAATGCGTGTAAGTGCATGTCAGTACGTGTAAGTGTGCATAAGTGCATGTAAGTGCGTATAAGTACATCTAAGTGTGTGTAAGTGCGTGTCCGTGCGTGTAAGTGCATGTAAGTTTGTGTAAGTGCGTGTACGTGCGTGTAAGTTTGTGTACGTATATGTAAGTGCGTGTAAGTGGGTGTAAGTGCGTATAAGTGCGTGTAAGTGCGTGTAAGCACTTGTAAGTATGTGTAAGTGGATGTAAGTACGTGTAAGTACGTGTAAGCATGTGGAAGTGTGTGTAAGTGTGTGTAAGTGCGTGTAAGTTCGTATAAGTGCATGTAAGTACGTGTAAGTATTTGTAAGTGCATGTAAGTGCATGTAAGTGAGTGTAAGTGCGTGTAAGTGCATGTTAGTTTGTGTAAGTTCGTGTAAGTGCGTATAAGTGTGTGTAAGTTCGTGTAAGTGTGTGTAAGTATGTGTGAGAGCATTTGAGTGTATGTAAGTACGTGTAAGTACGTGTAAGTATATGGAAGTGTGTGTACGTTTCTGGAAGTGCGTATAACTATGTGTAAGTGTGTGCAAGTGCATGCAGGTGCGTGTAAGTGCGTGTAAGTAAGTGTAAGTGCGTGTAAGTGCGTGTAAGTGCGTGTAAGTACGTGTAAGTATGTGTAAGTACATGATAGTGTGTGTAAGTGCGTGTAAGTACGTGGAAGTGCGTGTAAGTGTGTGTTAGTGCGTGTAAGTTTATATAAGTGCGTGTAAGTGCGTGTAAGTGTGTGTAAGTGCGTGTAAGTGCATGCAAGTGTGTGTAAGTGCGTGTAAGTGCATGTAAGTTTGTGTAATTTTGTGTAAGTGCGTGTAAGTGTGTGTGAGTTTGTGTAAGTGTGTGTAAGTGCGTGTGAGTTTGTGTCAGTGCATGTAAGTCCGTGTAAGTTCCTTTAAGTGTGTGTAAGTACGTGTAAGTTTGTGTAAGTACGTGTGAGTGTGTGTGAGTGCGTTTGAGTGTGTGTAAGTACGTGTAAGTTCGTGTAAGTGCGTGTAAGTGTGTGTAAGTGCGTGCAAGTGCGTGTTAGTGTGTGTATGTGCATGTAAATGCGTATAAGTGTGTGTAAGTATGTGTAAGTGCATGTAAGTACGTATAAGTACGTATAAGCGTGTATAAGTGTGTGTAAGTATGTGTAAGTGTGTGTAAGTGCGTGTTAGTGTGTGTAAGTGCATGTCAGGATGGATAAGTACGTGTAAATGCGTGTATGTTTGTATAAGTACGTGTAAGTGCGTGTAAGTGTGTGTAAGTGTATATAAGTGCGTGTAAGTGCCTGTAAGTGTGTGTAAGTGCATGTAAGTCCGTGTAAGCTTGTGTAAGTGTGTGCAAGTTCATGCAAGTGCGTGTAAGTATGTTTAAGTGTGTGTAAGTGAGTGCAAGTGTGTGTAAGTGCTTCTAAGTACGTGTAAGTATGTGTAAGTGCATGTAAGTACGTATAAGTACGTATAAGCGTGTATAAGTGTGTGTAAGTATGTGTAAGTGCATGTAAGTACGTATAAGTACGTATAAGCGTGTATAAGTGTGTGTAAGTATGTGTAAGTGCATGTTAGTTCGTGTAATAGGGTGTAAGTATGTGGAAGTGCATGTAAGTGGGTGTAAGTGCGTATAAGCTCGTGTAAGTACGTGTAAGTTTGTGTAAGTGCGTGTAAGTGCGTGTAAGTGTGTGTAAGTGAATGTAAGTGTGTATAAGTGTGTGTAAGTGAGTGTGAATGCGTGTAAGTGCATGTAAGTGTGTGTAATTTCATGTAACTGCGTCTACGTGTGTATAAGTGCATGTAAGTGTGTGTAAGTGCGTACAAGTTTGTGCAAGTGCGTGTAAGTGTGTGTAAGTTCGTGTAAGTGCGTGAAAGTGCGGATTAGTTTGTGTCAGTACGTGTAAGTGCGTGTAAGTGCGTGTAAGTGCGTGGAAGTGTGTGTAAGTGCGTGTTAGTGCTTGTGAGAACGTGTAAGTACGTGTAAGTGCTTGTAAATGCGTGTAACTTTGTGTAAGTGCGTGTAAGTGAGTGTATGTTTGTGTATGTTTGTGTAAGTGCGTGGATGTGCGTGTATGTGCGTGTAAGTGCATGAAAGTGTGTGTAAGTATGTGTAAGTGCGTATAAGTGCATGTATGCATGTGTCTGTACGTGTAAGTGCGTGTAGGTTTGTAAAAGCATGTGTAAGTGCGTGTACGTTCGTGTAAGTGCTTACAAGTGCGTGTAAGTATGTGTAAGTGCGTGTAAGCGTGTGTAAGTGCGTGTAAGTGCGTGTAAGTGCGTACAAGTGCCTGTAAGTGCGTGTAAGTGTGTGCAAGTGCATGCAAGTGCATGTATGCGCGTGTATGCGCATGTAAGTGTGTGTAAGTGCGTGTAAGTATGTGTACGTGCGTGTAAGTACGTGCAAGTACGTGTAAGCACGTGTAAGTATGTGTAAGTGCGTGTAAGTGCGTGTAAGTACGCATAAGTACATGGAAGTGTATGTAAGTTCGTGTAAGTACGTGGAAGTTTGTGTAAGTGCATGTAAGTGCGTGTAAGTGCATGTAAGTGCATGTAAGTACGTGTCAGTGCATGCCAATGTGTGTAAGTTTGTGTAAGTGTGTCTAAGTGTGTGTAAGTGTGTGTAAGTGTGTGTAAGTGCATGTAAGTGCGTGTAAGTGCATGTAAGTGCATGTAAGTACGTGTCAGTGCATGCCAATGTGTGTAAGTTTGTGTAAGTGTGTCTAAGTGTGTGTAAGTGTGTGTAAGTGTGTGTAAGTGCATGTAAGTGTGTATAATTGCGTATAAGTATGTGTATGTGTGTGTAAGTCTGTGGAAGTGCGTGTAAGTGCGTGTAAGTGTGTGTAAGTTTGTGTAAGTGCGTGTGAGTTTGTGTTAGTATGTGTAAGTGTGTATGTGTGCGTGTAAGCACGTGTAAGTATGTGTAAGTGCGTGAAAGTGTGTGTAAGTGCATGTGAGTTCGTGTAAGTGCCTGTGAGTGCGTGTACGTACGTGTAAGTTTGTGTAAGTACGTGTAAGTGCGTGTACATTCGTTTAAGTACGTGTAAGTGTATGTAAGTGTGTATAAGTACGTGAAAGTACGTGTACTTGCATGTACGTTCGTGTAAGTTTGTGTAAGTTTGTGTAAGTGCATGTAAGTGCGTATGAGTTCGTGTCAGTGCCTGTAAGTGTGTGTAAGTGCGTTTAAGTACGTGTTAGTATGTGTAACTGAGTGTAACTGCATGTAAGTGGGTATAATTGTGTTTAAGTGTGTGTAAGTGTGTGTGAGTGCGTGTAAGTGTGTGTGAGTATGTATAAGTGTGTGTAAGTGCATGTAAGTGTGTGTACAACTGTGTAACTACGTGTAAGTGCGTGTAAGTGCACGTAAGTGCGTATAAGATTGTGTTAGTACAGTTAAGTGTGTGTAAGTGTGTGTAAGTGCGTGTAATTGTGTATAAGTACATGTAAGTGCATGTTAATTTGTGGAAGTGTGTGTGTGTGTGTGTGTGTGTGTGTGTGTGTGTGTGTGTGTGTGTGTGTGTGTGTGTGTGTGTGTGTGTGTGTGTGTGTGTGTGTGTGCGTGTGTGTGTGTAAGTGTGTGTAAGTGCGTGTAAGTGCATGTAAGTGCGTATACATTTGTGTAAGTGCGTTTAAGTATGTGTAAGTGCGTTTAAGTGCGTGTAACTGCGTGTAAGTGCATGTAAGTGCGTATAATTGCGTGTAAGATTATGTAAGTGTGTGTAAGTACGTGGAAGTGTGTGAAAGTACGTGTAAGTGCATGTAAGTGCGTGTAAGTACGTGTAGATGCGTGTAAGTTTGTGTAAATGTGTGTAAGTATGTATAAGTGTGTATAAGTGCATGTAAGTGCGTGTAAGTGCGTGTAAGAACGTGTAAGTGTGTGTTAGTGTGTGTAAGTACGTGCCAGTGCGTGTAAGTGCGTGTAAGTTTGTGTAAGTACGTGTAAGTGCGTGTCAGGTCGTGTAAGTGCGTGTAAGCATGTGTGAGTGCATGTGAGTACGTATAAGTGTGTATAAGTACGTATAAGTATGGGTGAATTCGTGTAAGTACTTGTAAGTGTGTGTAAGTTTGTGTGAGTTCCTGTAAGTGCATGTGAGTTTGTGTCAGCGCGTGTAAGTGCGTGTAAGTGCGTGTAAGTACGTGTAAGTACGCGCAAGTACATGTAAGTGCGTGTAAGTACGTGTGAGTCCGTGTAAGTACGTATAAGTGCGTACAAGTGTGTGTAAGTTTTTGTAAGTACATGTAAGTGTGTGTATGTTTGTGTAAGTGCGTGTAAGTGTGTGTAACTGCGTGTAAGTGTGTGTAACTTTGGTAAGTGCATGAAAGAACGTGTAAGTGCGTAGAATTGCGTGTAAGTGCATGTAAGTGCGTGTCAGTGCGTGTAAGTGTGGTTGAGTGCGTGTAAGTACGTGTAAGTGCGTGCAAGTACGTGTATGTACGTGTAAGTGCATAAACGTTTGTGTAAGTGCGTGTAAGTATGTGTAAGTATATGTAAGTACGTGTAAGTATGTGTAAGTGCGTGTAAGTGTGTGTAAGTGCGTGTAAGAGCGTGTGAGTTCGTGTAAGTACGTGTAAATGTGTGCACGTGTGTGTAAGTACTTACAAGTGTGTGTAAGTACGTGTAAGTGCGTGTAAGTTCGTGTAAGTACGTGTAAGTGCGTGTAAGTGCGTGCAAGTGCGTGAAAGTGTGTGTAAGTACGTGTAAGTGCGTGTAAGTGTGTATAAGTGAGTGTAAGTGCATTTAAGTGCGTGTAAGTACGTGTGAACTGTGGGTATGTGCATATAAGTGCGTGTAAGTGCATGTAAGTGCATGCAAGTACGTGTAAGTGCATGCAAGTGTGTGCAAGTGCATGCAAGTGCGTTGCAGTGAATGTAAGTACGTATAAGTGCGTGTAAGTGCGTGTAAGTTCATGTAATTGCGTGTAAGTATGTGTAAGTGCGTGTTAGTACGTGCAAGTGCGTGTAAGTACGTGTAAGTTCATGTAAGTGCGTGTAAGTGTGTGTAAGTGTGTGTAATTGCGTGTAAGGGCGTGTAAGTGCGTATACGTGTGTATATGTACGTGTAAGTGTGTGTAAGTGTGTGTAAGTGTGTGTAAGTGCGTGTAAGTGCGTGTAAGTGTGAGTAAGTGTGTGTAAATGCGTGTAAGTGTGTGTAAGTCTGTGCAAGTTTGTGTTAGTGTGTGTAAGTACGTGTGAGTGCGTGTAAGTGCGTGTATGTATGTGTAAGTGCGTGTGAGTATGTGTATGTAGGTGTAAGTGTGTGTTAGTGTGTGTAAGTTTGTGTAAGTGCGTGTAAGTTTGTGTGAGTGCATGTAAGTTCCTGTACGTTCGTGTAAGTCCATCTAAGTGTGTGTAAGTGCCTGTAAGTACGTGTAAGTTGGTGTAAGTATGTGTAAGTGCGTGTAAGTGTATGTAAGTGCGTGTAGGGGTGTGGAAGTGCGTGTAAGTGTGTGTAAGTTTGTGTAAGTATGTGTAAATTTGTGTAAGTGCATGTAAGTGCGTGGAAGTGCGTGTAAGTGTGTGTAATTATGTATAAATGTGTGTAAGTGCATGTAAGTGCATGTAAGTGCGTGTAAGTGGGTGTAAGTACGTGTAAGTGCATTTAAGTGCGTGTAAGTATGTGTAAGTAGGTGTAAGTGCGTGTAAGTACGTGTGAGTGCGTGTAAGTGCATGTAAGTGCGTGTAAGTGTGTGTAACTATGTGTAAGTACGTGTAAGTGCATGTAACTGCATGGAAGTGTGTGTACGTGTGTGCAAGTGCATGCAAGTGTGTGTAAGTGTGTGTAAGTACGTGTAAGTACGTGTAAATGCGTGTAAGTACGTGTATGTGCATGTAAGTATGTGTAAGTGCATGTTAGTGCGTGTAAGTGTGTGTAAGCACGTGGAAGTGTGTGTAAGTGTGTGTAAGTGCGTGAAAGTTTGTGTAAGTACATGTAAGTTCATGTAAGTGCGTGTAAGTGCGTGTAAGAGCGTACAAGTACATGTAAGAGCATATGAGTGCGTGTAAATGCGTGTAAGTGTGTGTAAGTGCGTGTAAGTGTGTGTAAGTGTGCGTAAGTGCATGTAAGTGCGTGTAAGTGTGTGTAAGTGTGTGTAAGTGCGTGAAAGTTTGTGTAAGTACATGTAAGTTCATGTAAGTGCGTGTAAGTGCGTGTAAGAGCGTACAAGTACATGTAAGAGCATATGAGTGCGTGTAAATGCGTGTAAGTGTGTGTAAGTGCGTGTAAGTGTGTGTAAGTGCGTGGAACTGCATGTAAGCTCGTGTAAGTTCGTGTAAGTACATGTAAGTGTGTGTAAGTTTGTTTAAGTGCGTGTACGTGCTTCTGAGTTTGTGTCAGTGCGTGTAAGTGTGTGTAAGTATGTGTAAGTGTGTGTAAGCACATATAAGTTTGTGTAAGTGTGTGCAAGTGCGTGTGAGTGCGTGTGAGTGTCTGTAAGTATGTGTAAGTGTGTGTAAGTGCGTGTAAGCACGTGTAAGTGCGTGTAAGTGTGTGTAAGTTTGTGTAAGTGTGTGTAAATGCGTGTACGTGCATGTAAGTGCGTGTAAGTGTGTGTAAGTGTGCGTAAGTGCATGTAAGTTCGTGTAAGTGCGTGTAAGTATGTGTCAGTGCGTGTAAGTACGTGAAAGTGCATGTAAGTGTGAGTAAGTGCGTATAAGTGAGTGTAAGTGCATTTCTGTGCGTGTAAGTGTGTGTGAAGTGTGTGTAAGTGTGTGTAAGTATGTGAAAGTGCGTGTACATACGTGTATGTGTGTAAGTGTGTGTAAGTGTGCAAGTATACACAAGTGCGTGTAAGTGCATGTAGGTGCGTGTAAGCGCGTGTAAGTGCATATAAGTGCGTGTAAGTTCGTGTAAGTGCGTGTAAGTTTGTGTAAGTGTGTGTGTTAGTGGGTGTAAGTGCATGTAAGTACGTGTAAGTGCATGTAGGTGCGTTTAAGTGCGTGTAAGTGCATGTAAGGATGTGTAAGTGCATGCCAGTGAGTGCGAGTGCATGCCAGTGTGTGTAAGTCTGTCTAAGTATGTGTAATTGCGTGTAAGTGCGTGTAAGTGTGTGTAAGTGGGTGTAAGGGCGTGTAAGTACGTGTAGGTATGTGTAAGTGCGTGTAAGTATGTGTAAGTGCGTGTACGTGCGTGTAAGTACGTATAAGGGCATGTAAGTGCGTGTAAGTGTGTGTAAGTGCGTGTAAGTATGTGTAAGTTTGTGTGAGTTTGTGTCAGTGCGTGTAAGTGCGTGTAAGTGTGTGTAAGTGTGTGTAAGTGCGTATAAGCTTGTGTGCGTGCGTGTAAGTACCTTCACGTTCGTGTAAGTCCGTGTAAGTATGTGTAAGTGTGTGTAGGTGCGTGTAAGTTTGTGTAAGTAGGTGTAAGTGTGTGTAAGTGTGTGTAAGTGTGTGTAGGTGCGTGGAAGTACGTGTACGTGGGTATAAGTCGTGTAAGTACGTGTAAGTATGTGCAAGTGTGTGTAAGTATGTGTAAGTGTATGTAAGTGCGTGGAAGTGCATGTAAATGTGTGTAAGTTCGTGTAAGTACGTGTAAGTACGTATAAGTGCGTGTAAGTATGTGTAAGTGCATATAAGTGCGTGTAAGTATGTGTAAGTGAAGAAACATGGATCTGAGGATGCCATCTTGAATAACGTCTTGACAGTCTGAACCAGCCACAAGTTATCAGCACTCGAAACCAGTCATCTGACAATGACACCAGAGTGCTACCCAGTGGCACCAAAGAGGAGAATCTTGTTATGAGCAGAAATGCAACTGAACAGATTAGACTACTGCTAGTCTCGTGGCTAGCTTCTATGCACCAAGCCTCCATTTGGCCTTCATCTTCACTTGCGCCGGAACGCCCTGTGTGGTACACAGTGCAAGATGGCAGTTTGCCGGCATGAGATGGCTGTGCTCGCCTTCGGGTGCGGTCACACTGCGCTGCTGGATCGCTCGCACATCCTCCCCTTTTTTTTTTATCCTCCTTCATTTATCCCTTTGTCCTACGCCGTGGATCTTCCTTTATTCGGAGGTCGTCCACCGTAGATTACTATTTAATAATGGATCGACAGATCCATCATCGATAGTAGTCTGGTGAGTGTTCGGCACCTTGTGATGTCTGCCTGAACACCTCGCTCCAGTTGTCCACGTCAGCTCCTCCTCTCGCCTCTCTTCTTTGCTCCAGCCCACTTAGCACAGAAGTGCAATAGCCACCACAATATATGCTGTCGCTCATCCATAAGCTCTTAAACAACAGGTACAAAGTGGACAGGGCGAGGCATGGGATTACCCTCTCTCCTGATCCCAGCAGAGCAGTGTAGGATAGGGTAGAGTAGGCAGGGCAGAGGGTCAGGGGAGAGAGTGGCGCCTCTCCCCTGGCCCTCTGTCTTGCCCCTTTTCTTTTTGCCATTGGATGGAGACACACAGAAAAACCTGGTTCTAGTTTTTCAGCATTCCTCGCCTTGTGCTCCAATCCCAATAACTGTATGAGAACGAAACGGCAAGAAAATCAACAAAGGAAAAATTGTCTACATCTGCACCTCCCTTGATCTAGGAACCCCCCTCCATTTCTTTTTCATCGCTCTTCCTCATGCATGGTCCCATCTTCGCATCGAGTGGGCCAAGTTGCAAGGTAGGGTCTCCGCTCCACTCCACGGTTTCCTCACTTGCTTGTTTGTCTTATGTTTTCTTTTTTTTTTTTGACTGAGCAAGTGATATGCATTTGCGTTGTGCGATGCGAACCATGGTATGCTCATTCTCTCAGTACCCGCTCGCATTGGGGGTCTGAGTTACACAGTCATTATGTTGTTCTTCTATGCCCCATGGCCACTGCTATGACTTGACGGACAGGTTGGGCATGCACTGCTCCCTTGGAGTAAGTCCCCCAGACCTTGTTCGTGGTGCAATTCCAAGCGAGACACCAGAAGTGCAGCGCAAAGGATAGCATGTTGGACTTAGGGATAACAGGTCCTCCGATCGAGCCTTGATGTGCGCAGGAGGTTTTTTGACCTTCTAGCATAGGGGAAGTTTCTTAGACATTTCTCCATGCATGACGAGAGTGCGCCACTTGGCGGTCAGTGGATGCGCCAATTGGCGGACTGGTGAGGTCGTGTGGAGTGACCACCCCAAAAGTGTCACTACCCACACACCTTAGAAGCCAGGCCTAGGACTATATGTACCAGGCTCATTCCTCATTCTAATTACACAATCTGGCCATAGATGCTCCTCACAGAGTTGTCCAACTCAGGAACAGTANACCAAGTGTTAAGTGGACATAGTTGCTAGCAAGTGATTGCCTAGGAACTGCTCAGTGTGGAACCGTGATCCTGAGGGTGATATCTTCTCCTAGCTGAAATGCTAGGAGCGGACGGCATGTGCTATTGTGTCGGCCCTGTGTTCTAGTCTGTTTGCCTTAGGCCGGTTGACAAAGGGTTATGGGCCCACGCTGACCAGTTGTAAGGCACGCTTCGCTCAACTCTAGTACGCTCTCTCCAAGTGCACACATCAGCTCCATCAGCTCCATCAGCTTCATCAGCTCCAACGGCTTGGTCTGCACTTAGCACACAGGGACTAAGGACAAGCTCTGCCCTTGGAGGCACGACCCTTGTGTCCCAACCAGGACAAGCTCTGCCCTTGGTGGAAAGACCCTGGGTGTGTTGGTGTAGATGTATTCTCTGTCTGCAGGAGAACATCGGCTGGAGGGGTAAGCAACGGATCTGCATCCTAAAACAGGTAGCAGACATCAGCTAACATCAGCCTACATCGACCTCAGAACAGCAGAGACGTGGGAAGCAGAACAGGGCGACAAAAATGGTTGACCCATCGAGAGGAGTGGGGGCTGCCGCAGTGCAGCCCTCAAGCTCAACAGTGGCTATTACAGGGCAGACCACTGGAGCAAATGTGAGTGCTACGTCATTGCCGCAAGGTCTTGGACCCCTGGGAGGAATCCCCATTTTTTAGGGGATTGACTTCCCCCTTTGGAGATGGCAGTTCGAGCTGGCGATGAAAGTGCGCGGCTTCATCAAGCTACTGAAGGGAGAGGAACAGGTTCCCGCGGAAGGCACATCTGAGCATGAGGCTTGGATGGATCGAAATGATATTGTAATATCATTCCTCAGCAACGCGATAGCCAAGAAGAATGTTCCCATCATTGCCGGGTACACGCTGGCTTCCGAAGCTTACGACAAGCTCAAGCGCGTGCACCAATCCACCTCCCTCGCGAACAGACTATTCATCCTACAACTGCTGATCAGCATGCGGGTGAATGAGGGCGAATCAATCCCCGATTTCCTACAGGAGTTTGAAGGACTCCTTGGCGAGGCTCGCCAGATGAACTGGGACCTTGACGAGAACATGCAAGCCATGATCCTCCTCATGGCGCTACCGGAGAGCTGGAGTCCAATGATCACCGTCATGGGCGGCTGGAAGGAGGACGACCTGACGTACACGGCAGTGTCCGAGTACGTGCGAAACGAGGCCATGCGCCGCAGCGGAAGTGAGGCTAACTTCTCAGCCTATGCCGCACGCTACGGTGGCCGCGGGAGCAAAGGGTCAGCCTCTGGTCAGAAAGGCGGCAGCGGAAGCGGTGGCGGCGGAGGCAACAATGGCGGCAAGGCTCCCAAGCGACAGGGTAACTGCCGCAACTGCGGCAAACCTGGGCACTGGGCAAGAGAGTGCAGGTCGCCAAAGAAGGAAGACGGCGGAAGCGGTGGGAACAAAGGCAACAAAAAGGGTGGCAAAGAAGCCACCAACATGATGGCACAGAGCACGCCTCCAGCAAAAGGAGCGGCGCTGCTCAGGNGTTCCACGGGTTGACGGACTCTACGTATTGCAGACAATGGCAGCAAAGACCTCGGAAGACGAGGGTCATGCGGGTGCAGCGGAGGCAGTGGTCTCGGCACCAACACAGGAGAGCACACCAACGAAAACTGAAAAAGCAACCTCTACCGCAAAGGATGAAGACGCTGATCTGGAGCACAGACGCTTTGGGCACGTTGCAAACAGCACGCTCCAAGTCATTCAGCAACAACAGCTGGTCCGTGGCATGGATGGTTGCAAGAAGGATGCGGCTGGGTGTGGCAGCCTGTGTGAACCTTGCCTCCAAGGCAAGACCAAACGAACGCACTTTGTGCGCAATGGTCGCCGCGCAGAATCAGCCCTTGACCTGATTCACACCGTCGTGTGTGGACCCTTTCGCACGGCGTCAAACGGTGGTAGCAAGTATATTCTGACCTTCATAGATGACCACAGCTACAAGGTGTGGATCTTCTTCCTCAAAACAAAGGGAGAGGTCAGAGAAAAGTTGCAAGAGTTTGTTGCTATGGTGGAGCGGCAGACCGGAAAGAAAGTCAAAGGGATGCAAAGCGACAACGGCGGAGAGTACGAGGCATGCAAGGGCTGGTTGCGGCAACATGGGATCAAACACCGGCCCACAACGCCTTACACGCCACAGAGCAATGGTGTTGCCGAACGGATGAATCAGACCATCCTCGGCATGGTGCGTAGCATGCTCTTTGATGCAAGGCTTCCACCGTGGTTTTGGGCTAGTCCTTGCCAATTGCCGTAAGTCACGGCTTAGGAAGACTAGTTCCAAAATCCACGCCCTTGTGCCGACGTGGCGGCCTAGGAAAGTAGAAATTAACTTTTTAATTGCCTCATCGATCGTGAGAGCGTGACTTAAGGAGGCGATTCCTCCTCAACGTTGTGGGGTGATCCTCACAACGGTCTTCACGTGCTAGTTGCACGAGCGACAAGATGGTAAGTGCCGGACCATCTAGGACCAACAAGGGCAAGGTGGTGACGTTCTCACCACACGTCCTCAGCGGACTCCAAGTTTTGGGAGCCGCCGCCGTGAGCACAGTTGCCAACCCAAAGGCAACCGTACCGCCTAAGGCAACCAGTCCGCCTAAGGCAACCGTATCGCCTAAGGCAACCGTGCTGCCTAAGGCAACCGACGCCAACCTCGGCGATACCAAGAAGCGTGCGGAGGGCGCAAAGGTGCTCGACGAGCACGTCAACACGCACATTGGCGACCCCCATATGACGGACGACGCGATGGAGGAGGATCTTGCGGAGGAGGGCCCCCACGAAGAGCGTGACGCTGATGATGGCGAAGGCGCTGAGGATCGTGACCATCGCCATCGTCGTGCGGCAAACTCGAGCCGATTGCTTGAGAAGGAAAAGGCGCCCGCCGGATCGCTTGAAGCTGCCAACGGCAGCGAGACTGCCGAGAGCAACAAGGACGCTGAAAGCAATCACACGGGAAGTTCCCGCGAGAACGAGCTGGACGACAACGCCGCAAAAGCGATTCGCGATGGCCGTCGTAGGCTTGCAGAGTTTGCTGCTGAGGCGGCAGGCCGACTGAGGATCACCACCGATGGTGGAGATACCGCACCACTCGGAGGAATGGGGGCGGACCCCCCTTCCTACGATGTGGCCGCGATGGGGCAGGGCAGCGCCCACTCGAGCGTCGTCACCGACGATAGTCTCCTTCGGAAGGTGGGACTCCTTGGAGGAGTGTACGCGAACCGTACCCTCTTGCAGTGGGTAAGGGTGCACGGACAACGCAAGGCCCTAGAGGCCATCGCCGATGCTCTGACGACATCAGAGCTCAAGTTCGTGTTCGCCAACCTGTTTGCCCACGTTGGGCAGAGCATCAAGGACCTTGACCATGATCACCAGCTGCAGCGCCTGGCTACCCATGAGGTAAGCCGCCGATGCAACGACCTCGACAAGGCGTTACAGAGCGTGACCTAGGTGCGGATGCAGCAGCAAGTGCAGCGTGCCGCAGCTGCGGATGCCATTGCCGGTGGCAGTGGCGACTTGCCTACCTCGATGACTTTGGGGTCGGTCATGAACACGTCCTTCCTCCACATTGTGGAGATATTCCGGAAGGGCGTGAAGCTGACCAACTTGCTGAACTGCATGGAGCACGTTCCACGTGTCCACAAGGCTCCACTCAGCCAGTGGGGCGACCTTGCCACGACGCGGCTTGAAGACAAACTCTTCAAGTACGTGGTCAAGGAGTGGACTGCGCAGTAGCCGCACCTCGAGTGGCAGCCCATGCCGTGGGAGGCTTTCTGCGCGATCATG
>SZWC01017273.1:0-12189 GCA_023375785.1 Penium margaritaceum
TATCTATATCTATATCTATATCGTTATCTATATCTATATCTATATCTATATCTATATCTATATCTATATCTATATCTATATCTATATCTATATCTATGTCTATATCTATATCTATATCTATATCTATATCTATATCTATATCTATATCTATATATATATATCTATATCTATATCTATATATATCTATATCTATATCTATATCTATATCTATATCTATATCTATATCTATATCTATATCTATATCTATATCTATATCTATATCTATATCTATATCTATATCTATATCTATATCTATATCTATATGTACATCTACATCTACATCTATATCTTTATCTATATCTATATCTATATCTATATCTATATCTATATCTATATCTATATCTATATCTATTTCTATATATATATCTATATAAATGATTGGTGAAAAATAGAGAATACGTCTAAAAGTTTCCAGGATTCGGACTCGTTAAAACATTGTAATCAAGTCCTTCAATTGTGGAGAAATGTTTTTAATGTCTCAAAACAAAAGTCGATATGCTAGATTCATCACCATTCTGATTGAACCATTGGTTTGGTCATCACATGTGTCCTTTTGGATATCATACAAAAAAATCATGTAATGACGTATTTTTTAATTATCATCACGTGCAAGATTCTTGTGTCATGCTCATGCAATATGAAGCACACTCTTATGAAGTTTTTGAGGTAACTTTTCATTTACAGAGAACACATGGTATTTAAAGCAAGGTTTCTTAGCTCCTCGTAAGACAAGAAATTTACACTATCATTTTTATCAGATAAAATCCTTAGAAAATCTCATAGTTTACACAAAGTTTGGTCAAATGTTTCATTTTTTTCCTTAGGGTTATTCTTATGTTCAACCATAGATTCACTTGGCACCTTTCCCCAAAGTAGTTCAAGATTAGTCCGCGCCGAAGGCTGCTTAAGCTTGGATGAGCAACGGCTCTGTCAAAATCCACCTCATGTTGTTTCATGAGATGGATTCCTTGATTATTCAGTGATTTATATCATGTTGGACTGAAAAATTGGGAATGTCCTCATGTGCAAGGGACCCCCACTTGCTTAGGTGGACCAATCACATCCCAAAGGAGCATTGACAAAAAAAGGTTTGCAAGCGTGGACGAAGTAAAAAACAAGGCCACATTGCGGTTCCTCTGAGCTCCCTCAAGCATGCATGTGGTACCACAGAGAATAAGCCGGTCTTTTGCCTCCCGTGATGTATGTTTTTTCAAAACTTTCTTCTTTCCAAGTGCAAACTATGGCCTCATCAAGCAAATATTATGGCAACAACACCTTCAAAATCTTCTTTCTCTCGTGCATCCATGAGCAGTGGCTAGCCCAAATTCAAGAGGATGTTAACCAATTTGCAAAACTTCCTCCACCCCTCCCCATGAACGTGGGTGGAAGGCATTTCTATGTTATATGTCGGCTAGAGCTCCTTAACCATGTTAGGCAAAGGAGCCCAACAAATTTTGCAAACCACGCCACATCAAAATATAACAAGTTAAGGGAAGTCTTTGGGTGTTATTTCGTTGAAGGTGTCTTCATGATCACTGATGCGACCACTTAATGGTGCACACAGAATCCATGGATCCGAGGATCTGACCAGAGGATCCTGGATCTCGGATCTATCCGCGGATCCGGATCCAACACAGGATCCGATCCGTGGATCCGCGGACCTCAAACCCTCCTCCGCAGGGGGGGGGGGGGGATCCCATGAGGTCCAGTTCAATCACAACGACAATCGGATAGTCACTTCGCGACATCCTGACAGTTGGAGATGAGGTATGTCCACCTCATCACAGTTGGCATCGCACCACTAGCCTGTCCAATGTCTCAGATGACATGTATAGGACGACCTCACCGACGTGGATCTGCATCACCACGTGGCCAATTAGATGTACCTCATGCACGTCATGTGCAGTGGATATTCCAGCGTATCTACAGTTGACGACGTGTCAACGTCGGAAGATACATCCGCCATGTGTGGTTCTTTTTAAATCCGTGACGCGCTCAACCCGCGTCACGGGCTCAACCATACTCAATACCGCAAACCTGCGGCAGCTTTGCGGTATGTAATATGGTTTAATTTCTGCATCATGTAACTGTTTTTTTTTCTGAACAGTGAGTTCACATGTTAACTTGCTCAACATTTTCTTGGCCGTTGCTAAATTTTTATGTGCGATCTCTGTTTTTGGAGGTGTCCCGATGCAAGCGGGGCAACCACACTGCAAGCGTTTCTTGCTGTGGAGTGGTCTCTCTTTCCAAAGAGGAATCACTATACACTCTATGCTCTTCTAAGAGTCATTACGTGTGCCTTAGGCACTCACATACCCTAGGCATGCGTGTGCCTTAGGCGCACGCGTGCCTTAGTGTCGGGCACATTCTGTGCCCCGCGCACCAGATGCCATGGCTGCCGAGGTGTGTTCAGTTACACCTGCCGACCACCGTGTTGCAGATGACAATGACAAGGAGGGTGACAGTGATGAGGAGTAGGAATTCGATGCTGGTGACAAGCTCAAGGGTGCTGGTGATGCCTCGGTCATCTGGACTGAGTTGACCAAGCATGCCGACTCTCCTCTCGATGACCCGCAAGCCAAGTGTAACTCCTGTCCAAAAACCTTCTCATGCAAGCAGGGGTGCACGTCGAACATGTGGAAGCATCTTCGCATCAAGCACAACAAGATCTAGAAACTCCTCAAGGAGATGCAGGCGATGTAGGAGTAGAAGAAAGCAACTCTGGCAGCAGTGAACTTGACCGAGAACGTGGTGGAGGTGAACCCCAAGAACACAATCATCACACGCGGAGTGGCCGCGGTTGGCGCTACGCTTGACAAGAAATACTTCCAGACGTGCATCTGGAAGCACGTCATTGACAAGAATGTGAGCTTCCTTGCCATGGATTCCACGTGGCTGCAACAGGCTTTCTGGCACACCAATTTAGCTGAATTGTTGCCGGACCGCATGACGATTTCGCGGCAGATCGTGATCGCGGCTGCAGCGTTCCATGCACGCATCAAGATTATGTTCATGGAGGTAACTTTTGCAATAAGTTTTACCACTGACGGGTGGAAAAGGGAGAATAGGATGAAGTACTTGGGGTTATGGCACATTCGATGGAAAACTGGTCCATCAAGACCATTGCCCTGTCCTTTCCTGCTGTGCCTGACAGTCCCACCGCAGTGAACCTGTTTGAGGTGTTCTCAGCTGCTCTCAAGGCTTGGGGTTTGTGGGACAGAGTATTCTGCTTGAATGTTGACAAAAAAAACACAAACGACAGCATGATTGACAACCATTTGATTCCATCTGATTGTTCCATGGAGAAGTATGGGCACATCCAATGGCTTGGTCACATCATGAAATTGGTTGTGTATGATCTTCTCAAAATTGCAGCTGTGAACGTCATCATTGGCAAAGCACGTGCCATCGCTGTGTTTGCCACACGCTCCACCCCGCACAAGCACAGCGTCATGAATGCTACAACCGCTGCTGGAATCTCATTCCAGACGCTGGACTTGGACATTGAGACTCGTTGGAACAGTACTCTGGACATGATGGCCACAGTGCTGCACCTGAAGAGCCTGCTCCCCACCTGGCTTGATGGTTATGCCATGGACGGAGAGGTGTTGAAGCCAACCAGTGAGGAGTGGGACCTCATTGCCCTCCTGATGCTCATCCTGAGGCCGTTCAAGGCTTACACCGATGACATCAGTGGCAACAAGTACCCGACCCTGAATCTTGTCATCCCTTTTTTTGAAATCATGCTTGATAAGCTGGATGGGTGGCAGGTGAAAGGTCTGGCTGCGAAGGAGAAGTCAAAGCGGCGGGGTGCTGCAGTGCGGCTGAACGCCAAGGAACAGCTACTGGTGAACGCCCGGCTGCTGTCCACCAGGGCTATGTTGACGTTGAAGCCAAGCTCAAGAAGTACGCCCGGCTGCTGTCTGAGCGCCACGCACTTGCCACCGCTCTGGACCAGCGCATTTGCTTGCGCTACCACGAACGGGTCCACCGTCTGATGGGCATCAGCAGTGCAGTGGAGTTGCAACTCAAGGTGGTGCAGTTACTCCGGCCATATGCAGATAGGGTAGAGGCGCAGAGGGCAGCAACAGCAGAAGCAAGAGCAGCAGAGACTTGAACATGGGGCTCTCAGCCTACATAGCTAGGAGAAGGAGGTGCAGTAGCAGCAGCTTCTTCCTCCAATGTCACTGTAGTGTCGCAGGCAGCTGGCAGCCAACAGCTCTGTCCACGACCTGAGCGGCAGCATGAAGAGGACGATGTGCTGTTGAAAGCAGCCCACGGCAGACATGTTTGAATTCCGAGAAGCTCATGCAGCAGCTGTACAGCCACCCTCTTCCTTGGAGGAGGAGGTAGAGCAATGGAGCAAACTTCCAAAGAAGGTTCAAAAGTGCCACGCTCTGAAGCACTTCAGGATGCTCAGGAGAAAGTTCCCAACATTGTACCTTACTGCGGCTGACTTGTATGTTATGCTTGCTACATCCAGCCCTTCTGAGTGCCTCTTTTCTCTTGGCAGGCACGTCATAACAAAATTCAGGCATTCCCTCGTGCACTTGAAGGTGGAGAACTTGCTGAGGATGAATTCGTGGATCAACGAGCCCTCCCTCCTGGACTTCCCTGTCAGCCGACATGAGACGGTGCCTAAAGAGTTTGCCGACGAGGAGGACCCGCATCAACGAGCTGAGGAGCAAAGCAAAGGAAGCCAACTTGGTGGGAGCAGCAACAGAGGAGTTAGAGGGGCTTAGCATTTTTGTGAATGATGAGGATGAGGAGGAGGAGGCCGACGGAGAAGGAGGAGGTGATGACAATGGTGATGATGATGTCATGGAGGTGAATTGACTGATTTCATTCAATATTTTGACAATAGTGAATTGACTGATTCCATGTTTCAGCTTCCACATGTTTCAGCTTCTCCATGTCTCACCTTCTACATGTTTCAGTTTAACATGTGCGTATGCAAAGCCATTGCAAAATGAGGTGTCTGTGTCCGGAATAGTCAGCAAGTAGAGTTAAAGTACTATTTTAACATGTTAATGTGTAGTTGCAATTGCTTGCTGTGAAGACACCATCATTCAGAATAGTCAAACAACATTATACTTGAGATTGAAGAAGTCAGATGACGTAACTTGCATCACATGTACTTGTTGTACATTGCTCAACATATGCTTGCATCTTGACCAGGATGATGACACTGTCATAATTTTGGACTCAATAAATGACATGGTTCAGTGAGGCTGGGCCATACCATTGCATGTGACAATCAACGGGTTGAGCACCTCATATTTTGGGGATACGGGAGAAGTGTAAAAGTGACTAAAATGAACTTATGAACTTGGAGCATCACTCTTTGCTCAAATGTGGAAGCTAGTGTTAGACATATATAAATCCAAAAGATGCGCGGATCAAAATGGATTTGCGGATCCGGATCGAGCCCTTGATCCGGCTCCGCAGTTTTGGATCCACTCTCGGAACCACGGATCGGATCTGGTGTGCACCTTTACGACCACTAAATTCAAACATGTGCATTATAGCATGGTCCTATTTCTAGAACCTTCATGGTGATGCCTTGGCTGAAGATGCAAGTTTCAAGGCCAGCATATTAAACACGTGATGCAAGGTTCTCAGTTAAGAGCCCCATGATTGCATTAAGGCTCACGTGGTCATCACGCTCAAGGGACTCGTGAAGACACCCATGAAGGCCGGGGATTGTAAGAGAGAAGCGACTACCATCTTGTTCTGTTTAACCAATTTGAATTAAAATAAAGTAGAGATGTGGGCGTGGTACTAATCTCAACAAAACAATGGCATAGGACACCATCATTGGCCATGTGAAGTACTCTTGCCCATAGAATCTGAAAATTTAAGGTAGCCCCATGATGTCTCGCTCATAGATAAAGAATCCCCTTGCCACAATTGCCTCCCATGTTTTTCCAGTATATAGGATACACGCGTTGAACCATTTGTACCTGCCTTTTCAATCTCATTTCTTTATCAAAACGTTGTCAAGTTTGATTTGAACTAGTATGAAATCATGGTAGGTGGATCGTTTACTCAAGTGTGTGGTAGTTGCAATTTCTTTCCTACAAAAGTTATTTTGAGATTGTAGTGAATGGCGACTAGAGTAGGAACATCATCATACCCAATAGATCCATAACATAATATTTTCAAGAACGACATGGCGTCAACATGCAGGAACCAATAACAAGAGGATTTTCATAATAGAAAGTATCCACCTTGACTACAATACAGACGACACAATCTGTTTTTGCATACTCTACCTTCATTCTTTCACCTTCAGAAGTCACTATCAGGAAATTCATAGGCAAACGCACATGTAGAAGTACACGTAGCCACCCACATGGTTGTTGAAAAAAGGAAAAATTGCTCGAGAATCAAGGACATTCTATGTACATCTCTTAGCATCTCATATCCTCACCCAGACCATGGAGGAGCCAGAAAGCAGCAATACAATCCAATACACGAGCCAAGTGAACATCAGCGCGACAACCAATCCAACACTCATGAAACGCAATTTCATGAGGGAGAGGATAGTGGGAAACTTGATTCCACACCCAACTCATGTACGACATGCCTTCAAAAGCAAAGTAAGGGAGAAGACCAGACTCGACAAAGAGAGAGAAAACACCAATAGCAAGGATACACCATTTTTCTGGAGTGTATAGGGAGCCGAGGACTACATATGCACCCCACAAGAGATAAGGAAGCAAGATGTAGGGCCAAAAAATTCACCACCATGGTTAGAGCAACATACAAGCATCTGACGCTGTATGTTCAGCCTGAACAAGCCATTCCTCAAGCACATCAGTGACATCACTCTTGTGATGTAGAAAGACCCAGCGAAATGAGAGAAGTCATTAGTCAAGCAGAGAATATAGTAGTCAAGGCCACCAAGGAATTCATGAGTGAGAAAACCCATAACATCATCAAGGGCAAGTTTGAGAGGGGTAGACGTGATACGATCGAGGTGAAGAAGGGAGAGAGATGCATTTTCTATTGAGCACATTGAAGCCAATCCGATGTGCAAGGGGGTGTAAAGAAAGCAGGATTGAAACTATGTGTCGGGCAGAGGTACAACAGGCTTTCGATAACAACAATATGAATGTGACAAAGATAACGATGCAGAAGGTGTGTGTGCTCCAGAGAAAGCAACAGTGTGACATGCATGAGGGGAGAGGTAGTGGAAGACAAGGCGAGAGGCATTGGAACACAAAATAGATGGCCGCAACAAAGACCACGAAGCACGACACAACTGGATGACTACCACAGAGAAATACCAACACCATGGCTGGAAAAAAAGTCCATGCCGTGGTCATCAAGGGTGGTGAAGAAAGTATGATTTCCTTGAGATCATCTACGTACAGAAGATTTGGCAAGAACAAGTCCCCATGAGGTCCAACAAAGCGTATGACACCAACACCTTGCACAAGTAGCAAATGGCCGGAGCCTGTATGCAAAAAGCGGAGTAAACCAATAGGGACAAGGGAGAAAGGAGAAGAACAACAGAACGTCATGTGATGGGTGGCGCCAGAGTAGATGAGCTAGAAACTAGAGGAGGGACAAGCACATGGAAAAACACAAAGAAAAGAGGAGACGGGCCAAATGCAGCACGGTAGTGCTAGAGCAAGATAAACTGCTGGTGCTTGACCCAAGGAACATAAACAGACAATTCTCCCAATGGTGTCCCAGAGCCAGCATCCCACGGTTGGGAGCCAACCTTACATGTATGGAGAGATGTGGCCCCCAAATCACTCTCATCTCCCTTGTCACAAAGACGAAGGATGTCGGTGAAGGTCAACTTCATTTTATGCTCAATGCCACGGCGATCATCATGGCAATCACCTTCATAGAAATCACCATGGGAGTAACCACGATCATGCAGCCAGGAGGGAGATGCATAGTAGGCCAACGGCCGCACGAAGTATGAGGCCGGACTGGGAGGAGGAAGCCAGCCAGGCCCAACTGTGCCAAAAGACTGGGAAGGAACATGATGAATCTGACTAGAAGAATCAGGGGCAAGTGAGGTACTAGGAGATGCACTGGAAGAGCTAGTGGAAGATGGAAATGAGGAGCTATTGAAGAGGTGGGATGCTATGGTAGTCCATGTCCATCGTGCACGCCAGTAGATGAGGGAAGTGAAGGAAGAGGACACAACAGTAAAAATGATAGCTGCAATAGAGCAATGCAGGCAATTGTTCTATGGATTTTCCCACCAGTTGGTAAGGCGTGCAGTGGCAAACTCTTAGAGTGCACCAATGCCCTGGGATGCATCAACAGCAATGGGCTCAAAGGCAAGGTGCTCAAGTTCAAGGCAATGAAGAGGTTAGAGATCCCAGGGATGAGACTAGTGACGATGGGTAGACACGCCAAGAGCTATCCAGGCGTATCCTTACCAAGCTTGCAAAGAGGCTTGAGATTGTGAGCCTAGTTCTCATCTCATCAGTGCATATGTGGAACCAGTTGAACTAGCTATCAGTGCACTCTGTAAAACATCGCCGGTGACAGTGGTACCATATATAACCAATCACCTCACCCATGGAACTGTGTACAGAAAATTGTATTAGGAAGTGAACAGAAAAGTGAACATCGACCGTTAACAAAAACTTGTCTACGTCATAAGAATACCTGAACTCTTTTCATGTTTGACAAGAAATACATATGTGGGCTCTAGCCACATGCCTTCATGTTCATAAATGTTGAGAAATCCATGGATACAGGAATACACTTTTGGATACACCAAATGTGGAGTGTATGAATTTGGGTCGATTAACTATACCTCAGTGGTACAGCGGCAACAAAGTGTGCAGGCACCTACGTTATCTGCAATGGTATCGAGTGTTGGATCAACATTATTGTAGCCAATTTCCTTAGTGAGGTTGTCAGGGCCAGTAATGATGAGCGCGTGGAGAGTGCATGGACAACACGTACAGAATTAGCAGGCAAAGGGACTGAGTGTGGCTATAAAGCGATCAGGTTGAAAGTTGTACTGCCAAAGTTGTTCACCTTGCACCCACATGCTAAAGCGCACCTTCAAGGAAAAAAAGGTGAGCTTTGCAATGAAATGCAGCTACATAGTCTCAAAGTTGTACTGGCAAGGCATGGACAAGAGAGCACAAGCAAGAGCGGCGGTAGCAGCAAAGGGTTTCACAGCAGTCCCAGTGATTGTAACACCAGAGGAGGAGGAGACTACAACAGCCCTTGAGCCAATGACCTTAGTAGTGTTTGCAGTTCCATCTGTGCTAGCAATGATAGCAGCGGCAAGAGAAACAAGATAACATACATCGAGCAAAATTTGTATCACAAGGTCAACCGGTACCAGCAAGCTCAGATTTTAAACTGCCGGCATCCTACTGACGGTTTTCAGCAATCTCCAGTTCCAGACAAGTCTGGCGGAGTTGCTCTAGGGACGCTACACTATTTTTTCATGGTGAAGCATGATGGATTGGAGTTAGATGAGGGTGGATGTGTACATGTTCTTTTGGTAGCGTTCTCCCTGAATTAGTGAGCATGTGATGGTGACAAGCAGATGAAGGCAAAGCCAAAACCTACAATAAAACACACTAAAAGACCAGAGCTTTGTGCAAGATCCATACAAGAGATGAGGGAAGTCTAGAAGGATGTGTTCAATGTGGAGTACAGGGTAGTAGCATGAAGAGCGGTGGCAGCAGAACAACGGTGGAAGTAGCAAGAACAGATATCCAAGATGCCACTGAGACAACGAGGCACATGATGCCTGTTAGTGTGGCAGTGGGGAAAGCCTCTACTGCTGCACACGCGACAACGAGGGTGTAGACGTGACCTGTGATGGGAGGTGTAGCTGTTGTGATGAAGCCAACAGAAGAAAGGGTGGAAGTCCGAATGGACTTGACATCATATGAGACTCATATGGCTGTTATGATAGCAGCAAAGGCTACTCCTCCTGCTGTTGAAGAAACTTGCATGACCACATTCACAGCAGCTGCTGTGTGTGATCCAAATGCATAGACTGTGTGAGTAAACTCATCCTCGGCATGCCCACCAGCATTTGTTACGGGTGTACGTGAGACTCTAGCTGTCGCTACAAATGTAGATTCACTAGATACTTCTACATCAAGCATGGTGTAGGAAAGGTTGACAACCTCGGCAGTTGCTAAATCCTTCCGCATGAAGGGGTATGCTAATTCCTAGCCCACTAGCGGTGCAAGCGGCGGCTGCGGCTGAGATTGATGTGGCTTTGAATGCTATTGTGAATATCGTGGTGTTTACATGCCACGTAGAGGAAGAACAGAAGGAGTAGAGGAAGCGCCTAGCAACGGTCCACGCATGCGGTTGGTCATCAGAATGTCGTCAAAGCCTCTAGCTGGAATGTCGTTGGCCGTGTACACTTGGGGGCCAAGCTCCTCCTATTTGCGCTCGTACTACGTGGAAGTCTCGTCTGAGTCGTACTCGCTTGGCACATGCATATGGTACTAGCACCAATTCTCACGAATCTCATCCTGAGGCTACTCCTCCTTCGACTATGCCACAGAGGATTCATTGATGGTGGCCTTCTCCTTGTCCAATAGACTGAAGGACGGTGACTCTGGTGATGATGCCAGGATGACGACGATGATGGCAGCACCGTCGCCAAGAAGGGGCGAGGCATGGCGACGAGGATGCTGAAGTGACTGGTTGTAGCTGAGGTCATCGGCAAGGGCAATGCCAGCACCACCGATGCTTCGACAAACCCACTAATGGCCTGAAAAATCAGGTCTTGGTTGTAGGTTTGGCTCTAGAAAGCATGAGGAATGGAGGTATAGCTGCAGCTGCCGGCTAACGTTGTAACTCCGCTTGCAACTTTGACCTCTGGCAAAGACAAAGCCGGAGTGCCAATCACACAGCAGTTGTTCAAACTGCTGCTATTGCTGCTGTAGTATAGATGTTGTTGCAGCCAGGGCGCGGCTGTGAGTACACCCACTGCGGCAAAGGCTGGACAATGGCTGCCATTGTGTCCATGGCGGAGGCTACGACAACAGCAGCGGCCGTAGCTGCTACAATTGCTGCTGCAGATTCCAGGAAGATCAAGAAGCAGTAACAATTCTTGCTGTTGCTGCAAGTGCAGAGGTGGCAGCCGAATCCGCACCAATGGTCGCTGGGACAATAGAGTGGCACATAAGGAAAGGGGTGCCCATGAAGAGGCCAAGGGCTCGGAAGACTGGAAGTCAAGGCGCATGCAAGAGAGTCTGCAAACAGATTTGTGGGAGTCGACCTTTCTTCACCTCGCTTGGCTCCGCCACGGGCTACGTGATGATGACAAGAAGGGCGGAAGGGGCTAGAGAGCCAATGCACAACCTAGAATTGTTGTGAAATGCAACAGGGAGAAGGTTAGGACCTCAAGGGCTACTGAAGTGTGGTGCACATACCATGGCGTGCCCGCGGCCGAGAATGGTAGTGGGCCAGGTCTAGCAAGAAATGCATGACTAGCAATTTCCTCATGTTGCTCTTATACTAGAAGTTAGTGAAATGAAATGAGGGAGAGGGAATGGGGGGGTGGGAGATAGAGAGGCACCATTGATTTGTTGCAAAGCTCGCTTTAGAAAGGTGAGAAACGAGTGATAAGGTGTTGGGTGGAGCATGGACTTAAGCTACACGATAAAGTGATTCCCACCTCATACACCAGGCAGGAGGTGCAACCGCTGCCGCCGCTTGGGTCGAGCCTGACCTCCCAGAATATTCTTAGGTTGGCTGCCACCGGAAAAATCCACAGCATGACCCCAGCAGGATCAATCAAACAGAAACTAACCAAAACAACAAACAACCACAACATGCAAAATCCACATGATCCTAAAGTGTATGTGGACATGCCACTAAATCAAGCTTTAACTGTATTCCATATAAAGGATTTTCAAAGCGCTACTAGTTGGCCCATTTGCACAAGCCCTATGTTATCCAAGCAGCACGGGCAGCAAGAGTGGAGCCCGTGAGAACTCCGTAGAACTTGACCGTGTCATTGCTTCACAATGCCACTTGGATTGCACGTCAGCCATGTTGATGTACTCTCTTGAATAGGTGTGTGTGTGTGTATGTGTGTGTGTGTGTGTGTGTGTGTGTGTGTGTGTGTGTGTGTGTGTGTGTGTGTGTGTGTGTGTGTGTGTGTGTGTGTGTGTGTGTGTGTGT
>SZWC01017273.1:17154-31873 GCA_023375785.1 Penium margaritaceum
CACGCTAGGCAACGGGAGGCGCTTCGACGATGACCCGTCGGAGCGCCTTTCCTCGCCCAGAAGTCAAGGAGAAGTTCATCCTGGTCAAGGAGGTCCCCCTGGTCACTTCGTTCATGCCCCTGGTGCATTTGGAGCTCGTTGGAGACGAACTCGGACCACCGCGGTGGAATAATCACGTCACCAATGACGGAGACCAAGATTCCACCCGCCAACCACCCGAACTTCGGATGGGGTTAACGTTCTGAATTCTCAACCAAATCGAGCAACTGAAAGCTCGAAACCACATGGCGAAATCCAGGAAGTCCAGATCTGTAATCAGATTGGACATCCAACCACTCTCTAGTGGTCGAACCAGGAAAACGGCAAACGGCATCCATGGCAGGGGCAGTTTTTTAACAATCTCCCCCGTGCACCTTCCATGCCGGATGCCTCATGCTCACTCTTTACTCGTCCGCTCCTGCACCTTCAAGCCCTTCACAGCTTGTCAACCCAAGCCCTGCAAGGCTGATGACATGCCGATCCTGGGGCTGCACCTTGGTTAAGCAATCTGCAATCATGTTCTTTGTGCTGCAATGCTGCAGCACAACCTGTCCCTTCTCCAGCATGTCGCGCGCGTAGTGGTAGCGCACGTCGATGTGCTTCGTCCTCCTGTGCTGCGTCGGGTTGTTGGTCAGCGTGATAGAGCCGGTGTTGTCCTCTTGAACTACCGTAGCTCCTGCTGCGGCACGCCAAGCTCCCCCAGCAATCTACGGAGCCACACCGCTTCCTTGACCGCCTCGGCCAGAGCGACGTACTCCGCCTCCACTGTAGAGATGGCGACACAGTCCTGCTTCCTGCTGCACCACGAGACCGCTGCACCTGCGAGGAAGAACACATAGCCAAAAGTGGACTTCCTCTTCTCCACACCGCCGGCGTAGTCCGCGTCAGTGTAGCAGACCAGCCGCAAGGGGTCTGACCTCCCCTTTCCGTCATACTTCAGGCGCGCATGCCGCGTTGCCTGCAAGTACCGGAGGATGCGCTTCGCCGCCTGCCAGTGTAGTGGCCCAGGTTTGGCCACATACCTGCTCACTTGACCCACCGCGTAGGCTAAGTCCGGCCGAGTCGCCACCATGGCATACATCAGGCTGCCCACCACCGACTGGTAGGGCACCTCCGCCATGTCCTCCTTCTCCTCTTTGGTTTGCGGTGCCATCGCCGCACTGAGCTCACAGCTTGTGGAGAATGGACTGCCCACTGGTTTACAGTCCTCCATGCCGTACCGCTTCAGGACCTCGGCCACGTACTTGGCCTGCCCCAACTCAAGCGTGCGCGCCCTCCGGTTCCGCGTGATGCTCACCCCGAGGTAGTACTCCAGCTCCCCCATGTCCGTCATCTTAAATCTGCTGCTCAGCTGCTCCTTGAGCTGCTGCAAAGCCGCCAGATCTGATGAACACAGGATCAGGTCGTCCACGTAGAGTGCGACAATCTGATGGAGTCCCTTGCTGCGCCGCACGTACACGCTGTGGTTTGACTCACAGCGCTTGAAGCCGAGCTCCGCCATGTAGCCGTCCATCTGCTGGTACCAGCACCCAGGCGCCTGTTTTAGCCCGTACAAGGCCTTCCGCAGCTTGCACACCTTGCCCTCCGGCGCATCCACCCCCTCCGGTACCTCAAGGTAGATCTCCTTGTCAATGATGCCGTTCAGGAATGCCGTCTTGACATCCATTTGGTGGATGTCCATGTCCTTTGCGGCTGCCACCGCGAGGATCGTCCGGATGCTTGTGAACTTGACAAAGGGCGCGAACGTCTCATCGTAATGTTCGCCTCTCCGCTGCGTGTACCCCTTCGCCACTACCCGCGTCTTATACTTCTCAACCTTGCTGTCCTTGGTGAGCTTCACCTTGAACACCCACTTGGAGCTGATCACCTTCGCCCCCTCAGGCCGATCCACCAACTCCCAAGTGCCGTTCTCAGCAAGGGACGCAAGTTCAGATTTTATTGCTTTGCCCCACTGCTGCCCGTCAGGCCGTGGAAGCGCCTCTTGCACGGTTGTCGGCTCCGTTGTGGCTGCCATCATGCACCGCGCCATGCCGACCCAGCGGCCCGTGCTCGCGTCATACCGCTTTACCGCATTCCGCTGCCTCCGGCTGCGACGTGGCGACCTTGGCGACGCTGGCTGCTGGTCCTGCTGCTGCCCTGCTACAACGTTGTCCTCGGCCGCGGGCTCCCCTGCGTTGGCTTCTGCGTTCTGTGCTCCAGCGGCACCTGCACCTGCTGCCTTGCCCTGCTGCGCTCCAGCACCGTCGTCCTCCGAGGCATCGACTTCTGCAGCCGCGGGTTCCTCCTCACGTTCAAGGAGTTGGAACCACTCCCCCTGCATTGGTGAGTGCACTGTGTCGATGTTGTTGTTGCTGCTGTAGTAGCTCTGCTGCTCATCAAACGTGACGTCGCGGCTGGTGATAACGTCTTGCGTCTGTGGATAAAAAAGGCGGTACGCCTTGAGCGCACTCTCGTAACCGACGAACGCGTACGCCTTTGCACGCGGATCCAGTTTGGAGTCTTTTCTTTGTGCGGCTTGCACCAACGCGTGCGCCTTGCACCCGAATGCCTTCAGGTGCGCCACACTTGGTTTGCGCCCGCTCCAAGCCTCCTGCGGCGTCTTCCAGCCGCCCTTCCCTTTCAGCACTGCCGTTGGGGTGAGGTTGGTGATGTAGCACGCCGTACTCACGGCCTCGGCCCACAGGCTCCGTGGCAGTTTAGCGTCCACGAGCATTGTCCGCGTCATGGTGAGTAGCGTCTGGTTTGCACGCTCCGCCATGCCATTTGACTGAGGCGTGTACGGAGTGGTTGGCTGCCACTCAATCCCCTGCTCCTTCAGCCACCCTCCGCAGCCCACGTACTTGCCGCCATTGTCGCTGCGTAGCGCTATGACCTTGCCAGTCTACCTCTCCACTGCAGCGAAGTACTTCTTCAGCCGGTCCAGCACCTCGCTCTTCCGCTTCAAGAAGTAGACGTAGAGTTTTCTACTGCAATCGTCGATGAAGGTGACAAAGTACCATGCACCCCCAATGGACGGCGTCTTGATCGGTCCGCACACATCACTATGCACGACCTCGAGCAGGTTCTCGGACCGCCGCTGTCCGTCTTCAAACGGCTTGCGTTTCACCTTGTCCATGATGCAAGGCTCGCACTTGTGCTCTGCGTAATCTGCTGTTGCGTCTGCTGCACCGGTGATGTTGAGGCCGCGAACCATGTCGCGCTTTGCCATCTCTTGCACGACTGCGGGCGACGAGTGCCCTAGCCGCCGATGCCACAGCTGCAGGTCTTCTCCCCCGCCTTAAGCGAGGTTGACGACGCGTGCTGGCGGGTCTACTGCGTCTGTTGCCGAGGGGATGACCTTGGTCTCAACGATGTAAAGGCCTCCCTCGCGCTTCGCCTCGAGCACAACCTCGCCACCGCCGTCCATCCGCACGACTGCACCTTTCCTGCGGAAGAGCACTTCATACTCCTTGTCTGTCAACCGGCTCACACTCAAAATGTCAGCCAGGCCGGGGACATTTTGCACGTTTTGGATAACGCATTGCGCCTTTTTACCACCAACCACCACCTCTACGTCCACATCACCTTGGCCGGCCGCAGGTTCGACTTTGCAGACTTGGTGTAGTTGATGAACCCCACCTTCTCGACTTGGGTATGCTCCTCCGCACCTGAGTCGAGGCATCGTCGGTTGGCGCCCTTCAGGTCGTGGTTCTTCGTGCCGTTGAGGAGCGCCTTCTTGCCTTTGGCGCCTTTGCCGCCGGCCTGCGCCTCCTCCGGGCACTCCTTGGCCCAATGGCCTTCCTTGCCACAATTATGGCACGCACCCCTCTTGGTGCCCTTCTTGTCGCCACCCTTACCGCCGCCTCACTTGCCACTACTGTTGCCACCCTGCGTTTTGGTGACCAGGGCAGTTGAGGATGACGAGGTCTCACCACCGCTCTGACGGTGCACCTCGTTGCGGATGTACTCGGCGACTGCGCCGTAGGTGAGTTTATTCTCCTCCCAACCTCCCAGCACGGTGATGAGAGGGCTCCAACTGACGGGTAGAGCCATAAGGAGCGCCATTGCCTGCATCTTCGTGTCAATCTTCCACCCCACATCATTGCATTCTGAGGCAAGAGACTCGATCTAGTGCATGGCAGACATGACATCCTCACCCTCCTCGATCCTCACCATCAAGAGTCGCTTCATTGCGAAGATCTTGTTGGCTAGGGATGTTGATTGGTGAATGGAGCAGAGCTTCTTCCACGCGTCAGCTGCCAGGTCGCAGCCGTGAGTATAGTCCCACTAAGATTCATGCAACGCCGACAAGAGGAGCATCAGCGCCTCCGTGTTCTTCTTCGCAAAGGCCGTCTTCTCCTCGTTTGTTGCGCTCGCATCTTGAACCTCCGTGCCCTTCATAAGCTCCAGCAGTCCCTTGTGCGCAAGGTAGATCTCAAAATGCCACCGCCACAGTCCAAATCCATGGCCGCCCATGTACTTTTGGATGGGCAAGGACTCCGGCTTCTGTGCCATGATGAACTTCTGCAAGGGACAGTCTCAAAGTGCAACGGCGACGTCGCCCAGAGCGACACTCCCGTGTGTTGCGGAAGCCGTGAACATCTTGGTAGGCAGGGCAGGGCAGTGGGCCCATAACCCTTTGTCAGGAATATTTTCCTAGCGTGCCCTGAACTACCTAAGTGTGCACGGCTACTTAGTGCAAAGAGACTTCCAAGGGAGGTGTGTTCTTTGGGTCGCCACAATACCAAGGGAGCAGAATTCTGGCAGAATACAGATTGCGGAAACTGAGAAATGCTGTGAATCATCAATTGTTAGTTCTTTTGTGATATTACATCAGATTCTTATAGCCTGTGATCTAAGCTTTCCAACGCATCAAAGCACGCCCAAAATGGAGCAGTAGAGCCCCTGCTACGGCCGTCGAAGTAACCCTTGGTGGAGCCGCCCACCATGTCTTACACGCTAGGCAACGGGAGGCGCTTCGACGATGACCCGTCGGAGCGCCTTTCCTCGCCCAGAAGTCAAGGAGAAGTTCATCCTAGTCAAGGAGGTCCCCCTGGTCACTTCGTTCATACCCCTGGTGCATTTGGAGCTCGTTGGGGACGAACTCGGACCACCGTGGTGGAATAATCCCGTCACCAATGACGGAGACCCAGATTCCACCAGCCAACCACCCGAACATCGGATGGGGCTAACTTTCTGAATTCTCAACCAAATCGAGCAACTGAAAGCTCGAAACCGCATGGCAAAATCCAGGGAGTCCAGATCTGTAATCAGATTGGACATCCAACTACTCTCCTGTGGTCGAACTAGGAAAACGGCAAACGGCATCCATGGCAGGGGCATTTTTTTAACACTACCGAGGTAGTGCACGATGAAGTGCTCTTACTGGCGCTCACGAGCAGAGGGCCCGAGATTCAAGAGGTATTGCGGTGTGGCCATGCCAAAGGGTGGTGCTGAGATGTAGCTAAGCTACGATGGTGGAGGTGACCATAATGGATATGTTATCGTGTAGACACCATATCCGAAGTGTAAGCCGGACAGTGCCAATGGCATTGATCACGGCTTGAGGCTTCCTTGAATGTATAATATGAATGTGGATTTGGAATTTACAGGAAAAACCGTGCAAGATCGACCCAAGCTCCATGGCAAGGAACACTCGAGTTGGGCTCAGGTCCTTCATCTTGTACGTGGACTATAGAAGAGACTTAATTGAATGTACAGTAGCATGATTGGGGGAAGCAATGAGGAGGTCATAGACATAAACCAGAATGGCCACAAGGGGCTCTGAGGGTGCACTCAGAAAGAGTGCCAGGTCGACGGTGCTATGGCGGTCGCCACATTGTGTCAACAACGGAACGTCTGCTTGGCCCATACAGGGCCTTACGTAGCCGCCAGACCTTGTTTGTGCCGTCAGTTAAGTCGGAGCTGGAATTCTCCTATAACAGCAGGTTGCGGCAGTAGCATTGTTAATGCAGCGTGTGGGAACCCACGCTCGTTGCTTAAGCTGTCCCCTCAGTCTGCTGCACCAGAGCCCAAGTCTGAGAGCTCTGGTGTTTGTTACTCAGAACTGCGAGCGCCAGAGTTAGCGCCAGACAGCAGCAGAAAACTGAAAATGACTGATTAAGAACTAAGAATGAGCAACAATGGGAGACACCTCCAAATTCTAGCCCCCCCCCCTTCCCCCAGCTCTGTAGAGCTTGTTACTCAACTTCTAAGCCAATCAGAAAATAGACCTATTTTCTGGCAAGCAGGGTTTTCTCGGTGAGCCCTACCAGACGGCCGAATTCCCAAAACCCGGGCGTCGTCCTCTTTGCCAGAAAACTGGACCATACCATAATACGCATGCTGCAAACGCAGTCGTGCGGTCAAAATCAGCGAAAAAAAAAAAGCAGTGAGGAGTTGTGGCTGCCTAAACCCAGGCAGCGTCTACGTTAATCCTTGGTACCAACAGTGCCCAAAAATCATGAAACTTGGACCTTTTAAATAACATGGCGCTACGAATGCAACAGTGCAGTCAGACACGGCGTTGGGCACGTGTAGACAGCATATGCAATGACAGTGACTGCTGGTTGCACGGCTGCGGAGGAGGTCTGCTGATGGAGCTGAGCACGTTGGACGGAGGAGACTTTAGCAAAACGTGTGTAGGCCTCAGCGTGCGTCGGCTCCACCACAGGACACTCCAGCAGCGTCGCGTCTCCCCTCCAGTCATCTGTACGCCGATGTACACAAGCTGGGGGGACACAACAGAGTACACATGAGTGATGTGTGAAAGACCAACAGTCGGGATGCTGTACCATGTAGATCTTCTCATCCAATTGTCCGTGTAAGAATGGATTGTTGACATTCATCTGCTCCAATTCCCAGTCATGCTGGACGACTAGGCTGAAGAGAGCATGCACGGTGGTGTACCGCCCGACTGGAGCGAACGTCTCATCAAAGTCAACGCCTGGAAGCTGAGAGAATCCCTTCGCTGTGAGCCTAGTCTTGTACCTCTCGACCTTGCCATCAGGCTTTAGCTTCTGCCAGAGACTTTTTAGCGGGCCGACACAGCCTTGCGACCTACTAGGAAATCGACAACTTTGAAGACCCCATGTTCATTCAGGGCGGTAAGCTCCTCTTGCATGGCCTTCTCCTAGAGGTCAACATCGACCGCCTCATGAGCCTTTCGAATGGTGGCAGGCTTTTGGGGGAAGTTGAAGGCAGTCCGCTTGCCGCATATTAGGCTGCGATGTAGCCAGCGACAGAGGCCTCAAGAGCACTATGGAACTCGTGAGCCACAAGTGCATAGTCCACAGACGAGTTAGGGTGGCTTACGTTGATGGCCAGCCCGAGTGCATCCAGGCCAGTGGGTCTGGCGGAAGAGTCGGCTGCGGTGGAAGATGCGCTGGAGCGAGTATGACGCTGAGAGGAACATATATGACCAATTGACTCACCCGTGAAACTGTGTATCAAAAAGTGTATTGGGAAGTGAACAAACTAGTGAGCATGGATGGTTCACAGAAACTACTAAATATCACAAAGAGCCCATTATAGTTTTCATTATATACAACGAATGTACATCTGGGCTTTGTAGACATGCATTCGTGTGGATGTTTTGTGAAAAATGTTTCCATGCAGGAATACACTTTTTGATACACTGATTGACAAGTACGTGAATTTGAGGTGATTAACCACAACTCGAGAGGAATGGGAGTCCTGAGGTGTAGAGTGTTGTGGGAGTGAGCGAAGTTGTCCTCTGCGTGTGTATGGGTCTGGCCGGACTGGAGGGGCATGAGAAACAGGAGGGGTTTCTTTCACACCAACAGACGCTCAGGTGTGCAAAGCAGGCATTGGAGGTGAATCAGGAGTGACACGTGAGGGTGACCGTGTAGAGACATCAACAGGGGACTGTGTCGGAGTGCTGGGATGCACTGACGTGGACTCAGAGGACATTGAAGGAGAAGAAGATGGTGACAACTCTGGGGAAGTCCCAGTTGGAGAATCGGATGGTGAACTGGGGAGAGTACTAGACGGCGAAGGGACAGGAGAAGTGGGAGACAAAAAGGCACCAGAGGGTGAAGGGACCGTATCAACGGAAGGAGGGGTCCCTGCGAGACTGGAGGCAGAGACAGACCCACCCCTCCCAAGCTGACAAATCGAGGACAGGAAAGAGGGTGTAGCAACACGAGACAAGTCGCAAGGAAAGAAATCCTCGAAGAAGAGAGCATCGCAGGACTCAAGAATGTGTGCAGCGTCATGGTCCTAGAAGTACCACACTTCGGACATAGCAGGGACACCGAGGAAGGTAAACAAATGCGTACGGGGACGGAGTTTCCCGTCCCAAAGATCCTCGGGAAGCCAGAGAGCAGCGACACAACCCCAGATGCGAGCAAGACCTAGGTCAGCACGAAACCCAAAAATTGCTTAAAAGGGGTGACATGATGAGGGAGAGTACCGTGGGGTACGCGAGTCCACTGTGGCAGACTCGTGAGTCTGTTGTTTTCACACCTCCCACCACCACCACCACCACCACCACCACCACCACCACCACCACCACCACTACCTCCAACAACAGCTCCACCACCACCATCACCACCACCACCACGTGTACCTTGTGCACGCCCTCGAAGAAACGGAACCGGAACTGAGGGGCGCCCACAGATGCCACAACGTGGCGGATATTGCACCTTTTCACGTACTTCTCGAGTTGCACTCACAAAGAAACAACATGAGGCAGCATGTTAATGTTAAACATGTACAACAGGTGAAAAAAAAGAAATTGACAACCTCCAGTCACAACCACCACCACCCCCCCCACCACCACCACCATCACCACCACCACCACGTGTACCTTGTGCACGCCCTCGAAGAAACGGAACCGGAACTGAGGGGCGCCCACAGATGCCACAACGTGGCGGATATTGCACCTTTTCACGTACTTCTCGAGTTGCACTCACAAAGAAACAACATGAGGCAGCATGTTAATGTTAAACATGTACAACAGGTGAAAAAAAAGAAATTGACAACCTCCAGTCACAACCACCACCACCCCCCCCACCACCACCACCATCACCACCACCACCACGTGTACCTTGTGCACGCCCTCGAAGAAACGGAACCGGAACTGAGGGGCGCCCACAGATGCCACAACGTGGCGGATATTGCACCTTTTCACGTACTTCTCGAGTTGCACTCACAAAGAAACAACATGAGGCAGCATGTTAATGTTAAACATGTACAACAGGTGAAAAAAAAGAAATTGACAACCTCCAGTCACAACCACCACCACCCCCCCCACCACCACCACCATCACCACCACCACCACGTGTACCTTGTGCACGCCCTCGAAGAAACGGAACCGGAACTGAGGGGCGCCCACAGATGCCACAACGTGGCGGATATTGCACCTTTTCACGTACTTCTCGAGTTGCACTCACAAAGAAACAACATGAGGCAGCATGTTAATGTTAAACATGTACAACAGGTGAAAAAAAAGAAATTGACAACCTCCAGTCACAACCACCACCACCCCCCCCACCACCACCACCATCACCACCACCACCACGTGTACCTTGTGCACGCCCTCGAAGAAACGGAACCGGAACTGAGGGGCGCCCACAGATGCCACAACGTGGCGGATATTGCACCTTTTCACGTACTTCTCGAGTTGCACTCACAAAGAAACAACATGAGGCAGCATGTTAATGTTAAACATGTACAACAGGTGAAAAAAAAGAAATTGACAACCTCCAGTCACAACCACCACCACCCCCCCCACCACCACCACCATCACCACCACCACCACTACCTCCAACAACAGCTCCACCACCACCATCACCACCACCACCACCACCACCACCACCACCACCACCACCACCACCACCACCACCACCACCACCACCACCACCACCACCACCACCACAACCACCACCACCACCACCACCATCTCACCTTGTCCATGGAACTAGAGAGCCCCATCTGCAGTGTGACAAGAAGCTTCTATGTGCTGTCCAGAGTAGCTTTCTTCTGTTTCTTCTATGCTGCCTTTGTGGCCTTCACGCGCCAGATGTAATGTTTCTGCAGAATTGTGCTAAAGAAAGGCACCACAAGGGACAGAGTTGGGTACTCTTGCCCGCCAATGTCCTCTGTGAAGCCCTTGAAAGGCTTCAAGATTGCAATCACCATGCCGAGGAGTTCCCAACCCTGCCCACTAGGAATAAGGGCAGGATCCTGCATCTGGAGCCACTCATCAAGTACCTCCTTGATCCTCACCACCCTCTCACACATATCTAGGGTGCTGTTCCATCTCGTGGGGGTGTCAAGGTGCAGGGAAAGGTAGTTCACACCGCGGAAATGACAAGCGTTGATGAGCGACTGCTCACGCTTTACAGACCGGCTGACATGGTTCACGATGTCTTGTGCCACCCGAAGGTGCTCCTCCACCTGCTCCACTGTAATCAAGTTCTTCACAGCCAGGTTCAAGATGTGGCCCATGCAACGGATGTGGCCATGCCATCCTTGTCCAATTTGTCATTTTAAAGCACCAAGAAGTTATCCACCATGGATTCGTTAACACTGTCGTTGTCCACTGTGACACAGTAGATCTTGTCCCAAAGGCCCCACTCCTTCACAGTAGCTGAAAATAGGTCAAAGACAGTGGCGGCAGTTGCATCGTCGTTGCAGGAAGGGAAGGCCAAGGCCACGCTCTGAATCTGCCAGTCGGCAATCCAGTGCGCGATCACACCCAAGTACTTGTGATCGGCGTCAGATTGCCAACCATTCATTGTGAATGAGACACCAGACAGAACCTCCAGAAAAATCTTTCTCAGTCTCTTGCGGAAAGGTGCAGCTCCATTCTTCAGCAGCCGTGTCAAGGTTATCCTACCAGGCAGGATAGCAAATGGGTTGCAGTGCAGGAATGCTTGCCACAGCCAAAATGTTTCTATGCTCAGAAAGCTTTGATTCTTTTCTACGATGTGCTTCCAGATGCAGAAGTGGAAGTACTTCTTGTTGAAAACAAGCCCCACACCCGCGGCACCACGTGCAACATGCGTGTTTCTACCGTCCACCTCGGTTGCCATCTCTTCTGCCACCTTTGTTGCATGCAGGAGGCTCTGCTAAACCTCCAATGACTTCAAATCCTTGTGTTTTTCGTTGTGGTCAAGCCGTAGGTGTTTCCACATGCCTGATGTGTTGCCTTGGGTGAGCACGAAGGTCCCCTTCAGTCCCGTGCGCTTCCAACACAAGTTGCACGCAACCCTTGGCTCTCCATTGACGACCACGTACGTGAACACGGTCCACACAACTGACGGCTTTGACTTGCGTTTGTCCACCCGGCCACGGAATTTCAGTGTCACATGGATGAGCATGCCACCGGGCTTAGAGGCCGATGCACTGGGTATTTGCTTCTGTTGGCTCTGCTGCAACAACTGCCACTGTTGCTGCTGGGATGACTGCTGTTGTGAGCCCTGAGTGGCCATTGTCACTACTACGGCTCGGCCTGGCGGCCGGGCCGAAGGCACTGTGCCTTAGGAAAAAATGGAGCCGAATTGATGCACGGTGCTTTGTGTATTGGCGGGCCTAACCACACCTCGTGCCCATGGTCAAACCCTAGGGTGAAACCGTAGGAAGAGGCATGTCGATCGGGCAGCAAAATGACAATTTTAGGTATAGCTACCCCGACCAATGCGGTAAACGGACAGCAACGAGCGGGAAAAAAATAGGGGGAGGGGGGGGGAGGAGGTGAGGGGGCCTCGGAACGTAGATGACCGGCTTGACAGCGGTCCATGTTGAACCGGACTCCCGGCCATTTTCGGACCCCCCCTTCCCCGGCCGCCGCTCGCATGTCTCACGACTCTAGCCGAAGGACTTGGCATTGTGAGTCGATTCCATGCAGTAGCATCGGCATCACGATTCTGGACTCAGTCTCGAACTCATGAGTCTCAGACTTGAGACTCAGGTTTTGGTGTACAGGCTTAGATCCAAACCCAGGTCGTGTAAGACATGACCTCAAAAGAGATGAGAGGAGGGAGAATGGAAGCATTGAGGAGGGTACGCACACCGTCAGCAAGGGTCTTGTTCTAGCGTTTAGAGACTCTGTTTTACTGAGGTGTGTAGGGAGTCGTGAGGTCCATACACACCTCGCGGGATGTAAGGTAATGGGCAGTGGGTCCCATGAATTCCCCTCCATGGTCACAACGGAAGACCCGAAGACGGTGACCACAAAAAAATTCAGCCTGGGAAAGCCGTGATTCAAGAGTGAAGGAGACATCACTCTTTTTTCTTGAGAACAAAGACCCAGCGCATGCAGGAGAAGTCATCATTAAGACAGAGAACATAACGACCAACCCCCTCGAGAGCCTCGTGAGGAAGGGGCTCCATGACATCAGCTTGCATAAGGTCAAGGGGATGGGAGGTGCAAGTTTCAGACGTGGAGAATGGGGACCGATGCATTTTTCCTTGAGCACAGTCGAGGAAATCAGCAGGATATGGAGCAAGAAAGGTGGCAGCATCAAGGCCACCTGTAGGAAGCTCACAAAGCAGGCTATCAATGGCATCGTTGTGGATGTGGCATAAGCGGTGATGCAACACCTACGTGTGTGTAGGAGAAAGGGAGCAAGAAACATGAACATTGACAAACGTGGCAGGTGTAGGGGAAAAGGAGGGAACGTGGAGCAGGCAATCACAGCGGGTGCCCTACAGCAAGATGGGGCCAGAAGTGCAATGAGAAACAGAGGTAATGCCATGGCTAGAGGATGATTCCATGCCCTGGTCATCGAGTATTGTGACAGAAAGAAGAATCAAATCAAGAGAAGGAACAAATAGCACATCGGGCAAGAAAAGTTCTCCCTCGGGTTCGACAAAGCAGACGACCCCAACGGCCTGAACAGGAAGGAGTTGGCTAGAGCCGGTGCAAACAAAGAAAACAGAGATAACTGACCAGGCAAGACAAATGAGGAGAGCGACAAAGTCGTGGTGGGTGGATTCGGAGACAAGGATCCAAAAGCCAATCGACACACAAACAGTGGCAGGATCACGACTGATTACGGCAATGGCAGTGTGCCGCGGATGACACTGATCACAGGCGAGAGACAACAAGGCAATCGAACAGGATGCCACTCCTCTATCCATGAGACATTAGGAGGAAAACACACCTGGACATGACCAGACGTAGAACCACGCAAAGCTCCATCAACTGCACAGGCAAGTGGCTCCGATCCCAAACACCCACTCTCACCTCCCTGATCACAGAGATGCTGCTGGTGGACGACGTGGGAGAGGGTAGGATCCAGCTGGCGGTTGTTCTTAGGCGGTTCAGAGGTTATGATAACGCCGAGATGGATAGACGGGAGAGACCCATGGAGGAGGAGAGCAAGGGCTGGAGGGAGGACCATAGTAGACGGGCCCTCCATACCCAGGGGGCCACCTCCAGGGATAAGGCGATGGGGGTGGTGCATCATCGGTGGACGCAGATGAACCACAACCGGTTGGATTTATAGAGGTGGTGGTATGGGTAGAGCTCTCAGAGCTGCTGGAGGAGTGCGTCCAGTATGTCTTCATCGCTGATACAAGGCCGTTATTGTCAGGTGGTGCTGGACACTTCAGCGCAAAGTGGCCTGTAGCGCCACTGTTCCAACACATAATGGTGCTAGAGGATGACGTGGAAGAGGAGGAGCTGCTAGACCCCTTCCCTTTCCCGCGGCATGTCGGACCACTGACACCGAAGCCGCCGGTTTCAGGAATGCTGTCCTGGCATACCCTGAACTGCCTAAGTGTCCACGTCTTCTTAATGCAAAGAGACTTCCAAGGGAGGTGTGTGCTTTGGGTCGCCACAACACCAAGTGAGCAGAATTCTGGCAGAATACAGATTGCGGAAACTGAGAAGGGCTGCGAATCATTAATGGTTAGTTATTTTGGTGAGATTAAATCAGATTCTTATAGCCTGTGATTTGAGCTTTCCAACGCATCCAAGCACGCCCAAAACGGAGCAGTATAGCCCCTGCTACGCCCATCCAAGCAACCCTTGGTGGAGCCACCTTTGGCTGCCGCCGACGTGAGTCGTCTCCGACACGAGCCGACGACGGCTCGAAGCGCCTTTCTTTCATTGACAAGTCAAAGGGCGGCTCAACCTGGTCCAGGGGAACTCCCTGGTTGCTTCCTCTAAGGCCTTGGGGTCTATGGGGCCAGTTGGAGCTGAACACGGACCACCGGCGGTGGAGTATCCCGTCACCCCGGACGGGTACCAGATTCCACCCGCCTCACCACCCGAACTTCGGATGGGGCTAACTTTCTGAATTCTCAACCAAATCGAGCAACTCAAAGCTCGAAATCGCATGGCAAAATCGAGGAGTCCAAATCTGCAATCAGATTGGACATCCAACCACTCTCTAGTGGTCGGACCAGGAAAACGGCAAACGGCAACCATGGCAGGGGCACTTTTTAACAATCTTCCCCGTGCACCTTCCATGCCGGATGCCCCATGCTCACTCTTTACTCGTCCGCTCCTGTGCCTTCAAGCCCTTCACAGCTTGTCAACCCAAGCCCTGCAAGGCTGATGACATGCCGATCCTGGGGCTGCGCCTTGGTTAAGCAATCTGCAAGCATGTGCTTTGTGCTGCAATGCTGCAGCACAACCTGTCCCTTCTCCACCATGTCGCGCGCGTAGTGGTAGCGCACGTCAATGTGCTTCGTCCTCCTGTGCTGCGTCGGGTTGTTGGTCAGC
>SZWC01017273.1:31887-56467 GCA_023375785.1 Penium margaritaceum
TTACTCGTCCGCTCCTGTGCCTTCAAGCCCTTCACAGCTTGTCAACCCAAGCCCTGCAAGGCTGATGACATGCCGATCCTGGGGCTGCGCCTTGGTTAAGCAATCTGCAAGCATGTGCTTTGTGCTGCAATGCTGCAGCACAACCTGTCCCTTCTCCACCATGTCGCGCGCGTAGTGGTAGCGCACATCGATGTGCTTCGTCCTCCTGTGCTGCGTCGGATTGTTGGTCAGCGAGATGGAGCCGGTGTTGTCTTCTTGAACCACCGTAGGCTCCTGCTGCGGCACACCCAGCTCCCCTAGCAATCTTCGGAGCCACACCGCTTCCTTGACCGCCTCGGCCAGAGCGACGTACTCCGTCTCCACTGTGGAGGTGGCAACGCAATCTTGCTTCCTGCTGCACCACGAGACCGCTGTACCTGCGAGGAAGAACACATAGCCTGAAGTGGACTTCCTCTTGTCCACATCGCCGGCGTAGTCCGCGTCAGTGTAGCAGACCAGCTGCAAGGGGTCCGACCTCCCCTTTCCGTCGTACTTCAGGCGCGCGTGTCGCGTTGCCTGCAAGTACCGGAGGATGCGCTTCGCCGCCTGCCAGTGTAGTGGCCCAGGGTTGGCCACATACCTGCTCACCTGACCCACCGCGTAGGCCAAGTCTGGCCGAGTCGCCACCATGGCGTACATCAGGCTGCCCACCACTGACTGGTAGGGCACCTCCACCCTGTCCTCCTTCTCTTCTTTGGTTTGTGGCGCCATCGCCGCACTCAGCTCACAACTTGTGGAGAATGGACTGCCCACTGGTTTGCAGTCCTCCATGCCGTACCGCTTCAGGACCTCGGCTGCGTACTTGGCCTGCCCCAACTCAAGCATGCGCACCCTCCGGTTCCGCGTGATGCTCACCCCGAGGTAGTACTCAAGCTCCCCCATATCTGTCATCTTAAATCTGTTGCTCAGCTACTCCTTGAGCTGCTGCAAAGCCACCAGATCTGATGAACACAGGATCAGGTCGTCCACATAGAGTGCGACAATCTGATGGAGTCCCTTGTTACGCCGCACGTACACGCTGTGGTCTGACTCACAGCGCTTGAAGCCGAGCTCCACCATGTAGCCATCCATCTGTTGGTACCAGCACCTGGACGCCTGTTTTAGCCCGTACAAGGCCTTCCGCAGCTTGCACACCTTGCCCTCCGGTGCATCCACCCCCTCCGGCACCTCAAGGTAGATCTCCTTGTCGATGATGCCGTTCAGGAATGCCGTCTTGACATCCATTTGGTGGATCTCCATGTCCTTTGCGGCTGCCAACGCGAGGATCGTCCGGATGCTTGTGAACTTGGCGACGGGCACGAACGTTTCATCGTAGTGTTCGCCTTTCCGCTGCGCGTACCCCTTTGCCACTAGCCGCGCCTTATATTTCTCCACCTTTCTGTCCTTGGTGAGCTTCACCTTGAACACCCACTTGGAGCTGATCACCTTCGCCCCCTCAGGCCGATCCACCAACTCCCAAGTGCCGTTCTCAGCAAGGGACGCAAGTTCAGATTTTACTACTTCGCCCCACTGCTGCCCGTCAGGCCGTGCAAGCGCCTCTTACACGGTTGTCGGCTCCGTTGTGGCTGCCATGATGCACCGCGCCATGCCGACCCAACGGCCCGTGCTCGCGTCATACCGCTTTGCCGCATTCCGCTGCCTCCGGCTGCGACGCGACGACCTTGGCGACGCTGGCTGCTGGTCCTGCTGTTGCCCTGCTGCAACATTGTCCTCGGCCGCGAGCTCCCCCGCGTTGGCTGCTGCGTCCTGCACTCCAGCGGCACCTGCACCTGCTGCATTGCCCTGCTGCGCTCCAGCACCGTCATCCTCCGAAGACCCGTCATCGACCTCTGCAGCCGCCGGCTCCTCCTCACGCTCAAGGAGTTGGAACCACTCCCCCTGCTTTGGAGAGTGCGATGTGTCAATGTTGTTGCTGCTGCTGCAGTAGCTCTGCTGCTCATCAAACGTGACGTCGCGGCTGGTGATGACGTCCTGCGTCCGTGGATCAAAGAGCCGGTACGCCTTGAGCGCACTCTCGTACCCGACAAACACGTACGCCTTTGCACGCGGGTCCAGTTTGGAGTCTATTCTTTGCGCGGCCTGCACCAACGCGTGCGCCTTGCACCCGAACGCCTTCAGGTGCGCCACGCTTGGTTTGCGCCTGCTCCAAGCCTTTTGCGGCGTCTTCCAGCCACCCTTCCCTTTCAGCACTACTGTTGGGGTTAGGTTGGTGATGTAGCACGCCGTACTCACGGCCTCGGCCCACAAGCTCCGTGGCAGTTTAGCGTCCACAAGCATCGTCCGCGCCATGGTGAGTAGCGTCTGGTTCGCACGCTCCGCCACACCATTTGACTGAGGCGTGTACGGAGTGGTTGGCTGCCACTCAATCCCCTGCTCCTTCAGCCACCCTCCGCAGTCCACGTACTCGCCGCCATTGTCGGTGCGTAGCGCTCTGACCTTGCGGCCAGTCTGCCTCTCCACTACTGCGACGCACTTCTTTAGCCGGTCCAGCACATCGCTCTTCCGCTTCATGAAGTAGATGTAGAGTTTTCTGCTGCAATCGTCGATGAAGGTGACAAAGTACCGCGCCCCCCCGATGGACGGCGTCTTGATCGGTCCGCATACATCACTGTGCACGACCTCGAGCAGGTTCTCGGACCGCCGCTGTCCCTCTTCAAACGGCTTGCGCTTTGCCTTGCCCACGATGCAAGGCTCGCACTTGTGCACTGCGGAATCTGCTATTGTGTCTGCTGCACCGGTGATGTTGAGGCCGCGAACCATGTCGCGCTTCACCATCTCTTGCACGACTGCGGGCGACGAGTGCCCCAGCCGCCGATGCCACAGCTGCAGGTCTGCTCCCCCGCCTTTAGCGAGGTTGACGACGCGTGCTGGCGGGTCTGCTGCGTCTGTTGCCGAGGGGATGACCTTGGTCTCAACAATGTAGAGGCCTCCCTCGCGCTTCGCCTCAAGCACAACCTCGCCACCGCTGTCCATCCGTACGACTGCACCTTTCCTGCGGAAGAGCACTTCATACCCCTTGTCTGTCAAGCGGCTCACACTAAAAATGTCAGCTAGGCCAGGGACATGTTGTACGTTCTGGATAACACATTGTGCCTTTTTACCACCAACCACTACCTCTATGTCCACATCACCTTGGCCGGCCGCAGGTTCGACCTTGTCGTTGGCGGTCACCATGGACTTTGCAGACTTGGTGTAGTTGATGAACCTCACCTTGTCAACTTGGGTATGCTCCTCCGCACCTGAGTCGAGGCACCGCCGGTTGGCGCCCTTCAGGTTGTGGTTCCTCGTGACGTTGAGGAGCGCCTTCTTGCCTTTGGTGCCTTTGCCGCCGGCCTGCGCCTCCTCCGGACATTCCTTGGCCCAATGGCCCTCCTTGCCACAGTTATGGCATGCACCCCTCTTGGCGCCCTTCTTGCCGCCGCCCTTACCGCCACCTCACTTGCCGCTGCTGCTGCCACCGTGCGTTTTGGTGACCAGGGCAGTTGAGGATGATGAGGTCTTGCCACCGCTCCAACGGTGCACCTCGTTGCGGATGTACTCGGCGACTGCACCGCAAGTGAGTTTATTCTCCTCCCAACCTCCTAGCACGGTGATGAGAGGGCTCCAACTGTCGGGTAGAGCCATGAGGAGCGCCATCGCCTGCATCTTCGTGTCAATATTCCACCCCACATCATTGCATTGTGAGGCAAGAGACTCGATTTGCTGCATGGCAGAAATGACGTCCTCACCCTCCTCGATCCTCACCGTCAAGAGTCGCTTCATTGCGAAGATCTTGTTGGCTAGGGATGTTGATTGGTGAATGGAGCAGAGCTTCTTCCACGCGTTGGCTGCCAGCTCGCAGCCTTGGATGTAGCCCCACTGAGATTCATGCAGCGCTGACAAGAGGAGCATCAGCGCCTCCGTGTTCTTCTTCGCGAATGCCGTCTTCTCCTCGTTCGTTGCACTCGCATCTTGAACCTCCGTGCCCTTCATAAGCTCCAGCAGTCCCTTGTGCGCGAGGTAGATCTCAAAATGCCACCGCCACAGCCCAAATCCAAGGCCGCCCATGTACTTTTGGATGGGCGAGGACTCCGGCTTCTGCGCCATGTTGAACTTCTGCGAAGGACAGTCTCAGAGTGCGATGGCGACGTCGCCCGGAGCGACACTCCCGTGCGTTGCGGAAGCCGTGAACGACTTGGTAGGCAGGTCAGGGCTGTGGGCCCATAACCCTTTGTCAGGAATGCTGTCCTGGCGTGCCCTGAACTGCCTAAGTGTCCACGTCTTCTTAGTGCAAAGAGACTTCCAAGAAAGGTGTGTGCTTTGGGTCGCCACAACACCAAGTGAGCAGAATTCTGGCAGAATACAGATTGCGGAAACTGAGAAAGGCTTTGAATCATTAATGGTTAGTTATTTTAGTGAGATTACATCAGATTCTTATAGCCTGTGATCTTAGCTTTCCAACGCATCCAAGCACGCCCAAAACGGAGCAGTATAGCCCCTGCTACGCCCATCCAAGCAACCCTTGGTGGAGCCGCCTTTGGCTGCGGCCGACGTGAGTCGTCTCCGACACGAGCCGACGACGGCTCGAAGCGCCTTTCTTTCATTGACAAGTCAAAGGGCGGCTCGACCTGGTCCAGGGGACCTCCCTGGTTGCTTCCTCTAAGGCCTTGGGGTCTATGGGGCCAGTTGGAGCTGAACACGGACCACCGGCGGTGGAGTATCCCGTCACCCCGGACGGGTACCAGATTCCACCCGCCTCACCACCCGAACTTTGGATGGGGCTAACTTTCTGAATTCTCAACCAAATCGAGCGACTGAAAGCTCGAAATCGCATGGAAAAATCCAGGAAGTCCAAATCTGCAATCATATTGGACATCCAACCACTCTCTAGTGGTCGGACCAGGAAAACGGCAAACGGCAACCATGGCAGGGGCACTTTTTAACAGTCGGCACCCTCGCCTTTACCCCGACCACGGCCACCCCCCTCCACCCTGATTGAGAAGTGAGGTGGTTGGTGTGGAGGGTGAGGAAAATGAGGTGAAGGAGCCAGAGGAGGAAGGGAGTGAGGTATTGGCAGCTGCGACTGCTGCACGCTGGATGCGTGTGTTTTGCAGTGCGCTCCACCAGCTAGTGAGACGCTGGGCAGAAAACTACCAGAGGGCACCAATGCCAGGTGGAGCATCAGTAGGGACCGGCTCGAATGCAAGATGCTCGAGCTTGAATGCCTTCACCTCCCTGAAGATTTCGGACAGTTAAGGGATGAGGCCATTGACAATGGAGAGAACTGTAGGGAGCTGCCCGGGTGCTGCCTTGTCCAGGTCATGCAACAGGCGGAGACTGCGAGCCCTCTAGGCAGCCACGGTCTCATAAGCACGCATGACAGCGTGTTAGACTGGACGGTGAGGGCACTCTATGCTGCGTGGCCTGTGACAGTGGTGTGGCACTTCATGAGGGCGTAAGAGCCTGGGGATGAGGATCTTTAGGTATGAGGCGCGTTGTAGGACCAGATCTCATCAATGAGATCATCGGGTCCAGCACGAATGAGAGCGCGGTCAGCACGTGTAGACTCAGCATCGGTTGGAACAAAATGGGGGTTGTCTGAGGAATTTGGTTCATGGTAGTACTCCAAAATCTGTTCACCTTGTGCCCATGCACTGAAACGAACCTCTCAGGAAGAGAAAGTGAGGTTAGAGGTGAAATGAGCCTGTGCTAAATCAAAGTCATGCTTGCGATGCGTGAGCAAGACAAGTGCATTGGCGGCGGCTGCACCTGCAGCAGCGGCAACTACAAGAGGATCAGAAGAGAGAGAGCCAGAGGAATTGAATGCGGAAGCGGGTGAGGTGGAGAATGAATTAGCAATGTCGTCAGCAGTGGAAGTAGAGGGCGTGCAGCGCAGTGCGGGCTGAAGGCGGTTGAGGACCAGGTCTGCTATGTGGTCAGTAAAAGCTTCCTGGTCAGCATGTCCATTGCATAGTTCTTCCTCTGCATTGCGTTGTGCTATGATTTTTACTTGGAGAGTAGCGCGCTCTTGCACTAGCTATGCCTGGAGTGCGGCATATTCATCATCATCAATCGGCATGATAAACGGGTGAAAACTTTGCCAACTGGATCTCGGCAGAGTTTTCCCTACCCCAGTGGGCATGGAAATGTATGGTGGGTGTGACGCTCAAGGCAGTGCTACAAGGCAATGGACCTGAGCACATAAACACGACCACACAGAGAGAAAAGGGAGAGAGGGGGCAGGGAGGAGAGTGTGCCAAACTTACCAGAGCTAATTGCGCAAGGCAAATGAGGGTGGAAGCGTAGCTGTAGCTGATGCTGCGATGATTTCCATAGAAGAAGACATGCAGACAATGAGACAGGCAACCCAGTCAAAGCTGCTCCGGTGAGGGTGAGATAGCTGCAGCTGTGGTGATGACAACACGAATTTGATGGCTGAATGTCGATGACGAGGCTACAGAGGACGCCTGAATCATAGAGGAATGCTTGGAGACAACGACAGTGGAGATGGCAGTGGCTGCTGCTGCTACTGCTACTGCTATTCCGTCTGCTGCAGCGGCAACATGTGTGGCAACATTGACTGTGGCAGCTGTAAGAGGTCCTTGATCGAATGCAGCAGCTGTGTAAGTGTCATTGGCCCTAACAGCAGCAGTGCTGGCAGGGGCACGTGCAGCACGTGTTGTGGTAGAAAAATTACAGGAGACAGGAGACAAGAACAGCTTCCAAAACAGAAACGACGGTGGAGGATCCAGAGGAGGTAGCCGGGAACAGGATGCTGCTGGAGGTGCAGCACGACAAGGAGCGGAGGATCTACGTGCTGCAGCTGGTGCCTCTGGACATCGATTCTGCAGACACAACCTATGGACAACGGGAGGGCTTCCAAGTGATTGAGGAGGATGCTGGTCCCATGGCGGTCACATGGCTGGAGCGTTCTGCATGGTTGGCGAGTCGTTGGAAGCGGATTGGCACTAGGCGGAGTACTCGGTGGTGTCTTAGCGAGCGTAGTAAGCTGCAGGGTAATAGTCCTCTTTGGGGTAGAACCCCAGACTGTGGCGATGGCAGCGCGACCACACCTTGCACTCTGCTTCAGGCCGAGAAGCTAGGGTGGCGGCACCAGCTGCAAGTGCAGCAGAAACTGCTGCTGCTGAGCTATGGGGACGCAGTGAGCCAAGGCAAGAATGCCTCGATGCAGCGGTTCTGTGATGCTGCGGTACAGTGATAAGCCAGAGCAGGACTGCCTCGGTGCTGCGGTTTTGTGGTGCTGCAGTGAAGAACTGCGGGACCGCAGGACTGCGGAACTGTGGAGCTGTGGATCTGCCAAGCTGTGGAGTAGCAAAGAGCAGAAGGAAAGAGTGCCTCCGTACCTGCTCCGCAGTCCTGCAGAGTCGCGGAGCTACGGAGCTGTAAAGCTGCGCGTAGCTCCGTAAAACTACGGAGCTGTAAAGCTGCGGAGATGCAGTGAGCCGGGACGAGAGTGCCTCGGTGTCATGGTGCTGCAATGTCTCGGTGCTGAGGTGCTATGGAGCAGCAGATCTACAGAAATACAGAAATGTGGAGTGGCGGAGCTGCAGAACTGTGGAGTTGCGAAGCTGCGGAGCTACAGAATGTTGGAAATTTGGTGTCCCTTGCCATGGATGCCATGGATTGTTTTCCTGGTTCAACTACAGGGGAGTGGTTGAACAACTGATCTGTTTTTAGATTTGGATTCCACGGACTGTTCCATGCAAGATCAAGGTTTTAATCGCTCGATTTGAGTGAGTGCTCAGAAAGTTAGCCTGGCCCGATGTTCGGGTCTTGGGCGGGTCGAATCTGGTACCCGCCATGGGTGGCGGGAGAATCCACCTCCGGTGATCTGAGTTCAACTCCAACGAGCTCCAAATACGCCAGGGCCATAAAGCAAGAAACCAGAGGATTCTCCTTGACCAGGGTGAACTTCTCCTTGACTTCTGGATGAGGAAAGACGCTCCGACAGGTCACCTTCGAAGCGCCTCCCGTTTCATAGCGTGCAAGGCAAGGTAGGCAGCTCCACCAAGGGTTACTTCGATGGACGTAGCAGGGGCTCTACTGCTACGATTTGGGCATGCTTGGATGCGTTGGAAAGCTTAGATCACAGGCTATAATTATATGATGTAATCCCACTGTGTTGACAAACAAAAAAACGTGTTTTGATTCAGTTCTACTGAATACGATGTCTTCTGCCCACTCCTATTCGTGATCATTGTGCTCTACAATCTTCACCATTGATGTCCATTGGCTGCCCAAAACATTGGTAGTGTAAACCTGTGAAGGCTAGGTATCCTTGAGGGTGTCTCTGCACCCACTAGTGCCAACAAAGAACTGCGGAGCTGCGAAAATGCGGAGCTCTGGATCCGCAGCACTGCGGAGCTACAAAAATGCGGAGCTACAGAGTGGTGGAACTGAGGAGCTACAGAATTGCGGAGCTCTGGACTGCAGATCTGCAAAACTATGAAGCTGCAGCGGGCTGGGGCTAAAGTGCCTCGGGATCATGGTGACGCAAAGCTCTAGTGCTGCAGAGCTACAGAGCTGCGGAGCTTGAGAACTGCAAAGTTGTGGTACCATGGATGTGCATAATTGTGGGTCTGTGGAAGTGCATAAATGAGGAGCTGTGGAAATGCGGAGCTACGGAGCAGCAGAACTGCCGAGCTGCAGAAATGCGGAGCTGTGGACTGCAGATCTGCAAAACTGCGGAGCTGCAGTGGGCCAAGGCTACAGTGCCTCAGGACCGTGGTGACGCAAAGCTCCGATGCTGTGGAGTTGCGGAGCTACATAACTGCTAAGTTGTGGTACCGCGCATCAGCGGAACTGTGTGTCTGCAAGACTGTATAACTGGAGAGCTGTAGTGGGCCGAGGCTAGAGTGCCTTGACGCCATGATGACACAGTACTCCGGTGATGTGAAGCTGCGGAGTTGCAGTGGAGGCGACTGGGAGGCGTCATAACTGCATGAATGCCACCGTGAACATCTCTTGCGCCGCACCACACGAGACACCAGATCGATGGAGCGGAGGGGGTTGCCTCTCCTGCTATGATACCATTAGGTGATGATAACTACTAGCTAAAGCCGCCTAGCATGTAAGATACGCTCACGCTCGAGCCATGGCGGTATCAACATCAAGGAGTTAGAACCCTTGTGTGAAAACTAGCAAGAGTCAACAGTAACGGGAGTAAAAAGCGAGTGAGGTAATTGTGGAATGTTTCTTGCCCCTTGTTCAGCGTTGTAGGACGGATTAGGAATGCTCTGTCCCTTGTGCAGGTATGACCCATGGATCCGTTGTAGTGTGACTCAACTATGCTCTGTCTCATGTGAGATATGACCTGTACGTATACCATGTGGGTAAGTGGTAACCTCGGCCATTTGGTTGATTTGGCCAAGTGAGAGGTCATGAGTTCGATCCTGGCCCCATGCACATCTTGTTTTCTATGGAAGCTTCCAAAAAAGAAAGTCCGTAGCTTCTTGGACGCTACATAGTTGGTCTGTCACCTTGATACTAGGATGCTTTTGTGTCAAGCCCACAATGCAAGTCTATTGGTGATGTGGCTGGTTCAAGCCACTTCCCAAGAATGTGCTTTTGAGTTTTAGGTCTGGACAGACAGCTGTAAAAGGACTTGTCTTGCATGCTGATCAAACAACCCTTGCTTGATTCTCTCTTGTGTATTGACGACTTGAGCTCTTTGTGAGATGTAATGCTAAGGTGTTAGTAATCTTGAAGGTGAAGTGTATGCCTGATTAAGTTTGGGGTGCATGACACATGTCAACAAAGGAAGGTGTTAAAACCTTCGTGAGCTTTTTGGTTTTGTGGCGTCTCTGCCAGAGGTGGTTAGCTCAGTAGCTAACAAAGAGTTATGGGCCCAAACCGCTGGTTAGAGAAAATTCACGCACGCAACCGCTAAGTCACAAGACGTGAGAGCGCCTTCAATCTCATCCAACTTCTCTGTTTATAGGTCAACATCAGCAGGAGTGGGATGCAACACATCTGCACCTTTCTGCATTGAGAGCTGACATCCGCCTACATCAGCCTACATCAGCCTATATCTGCTTGCAACAACCAACGTGAACAGAGTAAGCATTTGCCTCTTCTAACCAATAGCCTACAACAGCCTCAAACACAGGTGCATCGGCATCAACAACAGGTGCAACAACTGTAGCAGTTGTAGTTGTGGGGATGACAGGGACACGGGAACCAGGGAATCATTCACCCATCCTCAAGTTTGATGGAGAGGGGTTTGTGCTCTAGAAGTGGCAGTTTGAGATCATCATGGATGACAGATGTCTGTAGGGATATTTTGACAATACTATCCCAACACCAAAGGAAGAGAGTGTTGACCTTGTGGCATGGTTCAAGCTTAGCAAGAAGTTTCTCGCCATTCTTGTATCCTCCATATAACCCTCAGTCCTTTCATACATCAGTGGTTGTATAGTGGCAGTTGCGGCATACGCCAAACTCATTTTAGTGTGGCATTGTCACTTCGACCGGTCGAAGGAACCACGTGGCTCGAGTGGGGTCACCTGGGATTATGGGCGGTTAGACAGGATGGCGTGAGGGTCAGAGACCCTCTAGCACCGCGGTTTTGGCCTAGTCGGCCAAGGATTCCATCGAATCCGTTACATTGGTATCAAAGCTCCAGGGCTCGAATCCCACGTTGGGATTACCGGAGATGCCGAGGCGGCTCTCACTCCTAGTGGGGGGGAGGAGTGGAGCGTGGCAGTGCCACGCCGACCGATTGAAGGAGCCACGTGGCTCGAGTGGGGTCACCTGGGACACTGGACGGTGAGATGGGATGGATTAAGGGTCGGACCCTCAAGCACCGTACTTTTGGCCTAGTTGGCCAATGATTCCGTCGAATCCGTCACACTCGGCAAGGTGTTTCAGTCCTCCTCACTTGCCAACCATCTCTTCATTATACAAAATCTCATCAACATGAGGCTTGGTGAAGGGGAGGATGTCTCCGCCTTTATGCAAAAGTTTGAGATGCTCTTGTAAAAAGCCACCAGCATGGGGTGGGACCTGAAATCGGATGTGTATGCCATGATTTTTCTGATGACGCTGCCGGAAAGCTCGGGCCCTGTGATGGAAATGATTGGAGGGTGGACTGAAGATCAAGTTTCCTACACCACCATCTCTGAGTATTTGTGGAATGAAGCCATGCGTCCTAGCAGCAATGAAGCAAACATGAATTCCTTTGTCTCATGGAGCAGAGACACCTTCCGCAATACCTCCTCCTCTAGGTACAAGGGAAATAACAGCACTAGCAATAGTGGAAGGGGTGCAAAGCGCCAAGGAAACTGCCATAACTGTGGCAAGGTTGGACATTGGGCTCGAGAGTGTTGTGAACGCAAGAGAGAGGGAGGAGACACGGATGAATGGCGAGGGGGAAATAGTGGGAAGGATCCCACAAGCTTGATGGTTGAGTGTGCCTCCAACAAAGGGAGGGCGATACTCAAGCCATGAGCCTACGGCCTTGACTCGGGCACAAACGAGCACACTACTCACGAGAAGAGAGACTTCAGCTCTCTTGATCTTTGTAGTAAGAACTTCAAAGTTGCCAACGGCAAGGTTGAGGCTGCTGAGGGGATTGGTGACACGCTCGTCACAGTGGGTGTCAACGGTAGACATTCTGACCTCAAGCTAGAGGAGGTTGTCTACTTGTCCTCCTTCATAGCCAACCTGCTCTCTGTCTCTAAGAAAACTGACAATGGCATGACAGTGGTCTTTACAGAGAAGGAAGCGGTGATAGTCCCTACCAAGGAGATTCATATCTCCTACTCTGCCAAGAAGGTTGTCGCACAAGTTCCTCGCGTTGATGGAATCTACGTCTTGCAGACCAAAAAAACAACTTCAACGGCTGAATCTTTGGCCGAGAGTGATGATGAGGAGAGCAGCGATGTAGATTCAAATGAAGAAGGACAAGTTGGATCAGTAGAAGAACTGGCAACAGAAAATTCGGTAACAAAACCGCAAGCAAATGCATCCACCAGGGCTGTTCATTCTAGCCTATGCACATCCTCCAAGAACCTGTGGCACATACGCTTTGGGCATGTGGCTCATCGCACATTGGAGCGCATGGAAAAGTAGGAGCTAGTGCATGGGATGGAGCTAGGTGATGAGGTTGAGGGAGCCGAGATCATGTGTAAGACATGCCTTCAAGGCAATGCGAAAAAGAAACCCTTCAAGCGCAATGGCACCCGTGCTCTCGCACCCCTTAACCTCATCCACTCTGGCGTTTGTGGTCCCTTTCGCATACCGTCAAATGGAGGCAGCAGATATTTCCTCACATGCATCAACAACAACAGCTGCAGAGTCTGGATATACTTTCTCAAAAAGAAAAGTGAGGTGAAGGAGAATTTGCAGGCCTTTGTCACTATGGTTGAGCGACAGAGTGAAAAGAAGGTGAATGCATTCAGGATGGGGGAGAGTACGAACCCTACAGGGAGTGGCTCAAGTTGCAGGGCATTGAACATCAGAAAACTACCCCTACTCACCTCAAAGTAACAGCTCGTCAGAGAGGATAAACCAGACCCTCCTGGACATGAAAAGGTGCATGCTCTTTGACGCCAAGCTGCCTCCTAGGTTCTGGGCTGAAGCAGCAAGTACGGCTACCTACCTTGTAAACCTCACACTTGTAGCAGCTCTGCGAAGGAGAGCTAAGAAGTAGCAAACACAACAGCTGAAGACGCCTCAAGAAGCATGGACAGGCAAGAAGCCGGACACCTCCCATCTCAAGGTGTTCGGTTGTACCAGCTTCGCCAATGTCCACGCCGGTGAGGGCCCTGGAAAGCTCGATGCAACAGCACAAAAGTGCATTTTTATCAACTATGACGCCACCCACAAAGCATATAGACTTTGGGACCAAGGAGCCAAGAAGGCCATCCATAGCAAAAACATGGATTCCCACAAAAGGTCTGTGAGTAAGGGAGAGCTTCTCAAACTCAAGAACACTCCAAAACAGGGAGAGTGGCTCACTCTCCTTATGGAGGGAGACGAAGCACCCGTACAATGGCATGAGCTAGGTGCTGCAACAGGGAGAGGATCTGATGAAGATGACTCGGAGAAATCAGACTCCGATTCTGACGTATCTGATCCTCCTCACCATGAGGATGATTCCACTCCCATCATCAACGATGAAGAAGACCTCCAACCTCCACATCAACAGCAACAGCCCGCAGGTCCAAGGAGCAGTTCACACCTATGAGGACATGGGTCCTCTTGACCTCTACCTTGGATTCGCCATCAAGCGTGGGAGGGCAGAAGGAACCATCAGCCTGAACCAAATAAAATGCATTGACTCCATCATCAAACGATACGACATGGCAAATTGCAAGACCACCAGCACACCCATGAGCTCAGAGTGCAAGCTCTCTTCCTCCATGTCCCCATCGAACAAAGCGGAGAAAAATGACATGCTGGGCATCCCACATCAGTCGGCAATGGGCGGTCTGATGTATGCCATGGTCGCCACCCCACCAGATATAGCGCATGTTGTTGGGCAGGTGTTCCGGTTTGTGGCCAATCCTGTTTCACTTCACTGGCAGGCTGTGAAGCGCATCATGCGCTACCTTAAGGGGATGCGGTATGTGGGGCTCCAGTTTGGAGGCATCGGTGGATCCTTGTCACTTCCTCTCATGTGCTACATTGATGCTGATTGGGGAGGGAGTATCGACGAAAGAAAATCTACCTCCGGCTTTGTATGCTGAATGGAGGTGTCGTCAGTTGGGCAAGTCGCAAGCAGGAATGTGTCTCTCTCTTAACAGCTGAAGCTGAGTACATTGCCTTGCCTGAGGTGTGTAAAGAGATGCAGTGGCTACGAAGCTTGCTATCTGAGATGAAGGCACCACAGGCAATGGCGACGGTCATCAATATTGACAACATGAGCGCGATTGACATGTCTAAGAACCCTGTCATGTCTAGGCGCACAAAGCACATTGAGATCCGCTACCACTTTGCTCGGAACTTGGTCTACAAGCAGACAGTGGAACTCAAGTATGTCGGTACCAAGTTGAACCGGGCTGACATGCTTACAAAGCCACTAGACAAGGATCTCCACCAGACGGGTACGCAAGGTATCGGCATGGTCAACACAAGTGATGATGAATGATGATGGTCACAGACGCAAGGTGCAAGGGAGAGATTTGTTGAATGTTTTTTCCCCCTTGTTTATTGTTGTAGTATGGATCAGGAATGTTTTGCCCATTGTGGAGATGGATCCATTTTAGTGTGACTCAACTATGCTCCGTCTCATGTGAGATATGACCTGTGAGTACACCATGTGGGTGAGTGGTAACCTTTTCCATTTTGTTGAATTGCCCCCTGTGTTTGCTATGGAAGCTTCCAAGAAAGAAATTCTATAGCTTCTTGGATGCTACATGGTTGTTCTGTCACCTTGACACTAGGATGCTTATGTATCAAGCCCACAGTGCAAGTCTATTGGTGATGTGGCTGGTTCAGGCCACTTCCCCAGGAATGTTCTTTTGAGTTCTAGGACTGGAAAGACAGCTATAAAAGGACTTGTCTTGCATGCTGATCAATTAACCCTTGCTTGATGCTCTCTTGGGTATTGACGGCTTGAGCTCTTTTTGAAATGTAATGCTAAGGCATTAGTACTCTTGAAGGTGAAGTGTATGCCTGATTAAGTTTGGGGTGCATGACAAATGTCAACAAAGGAAGAAGGTGTCAAAACCTTTGTGAGCTTTTTGGTTTCGCGGTTTCTCTGCCAGAGGTGATTAGCTCAGTAGCTAACAATAATATCATCCTGTTCACCAGGCCACCCACGTGAATGGCTCAACCTGGGATCAGGTTGCCACTCCGGGGTCGAACCGAGCCGGTCGGCAATATGCCGCCGTGGTTTTCTTACACTCCGGCATAACCAAGAGTGTGGCCCCGTAGGATCAGCAGCCTTGAGCTTAACACAAACACTCCTATCTAGGCATGCATATCATCATAAAGAAGACTACATTGATCACGAGCGTATGTGGATGCATATTTCTCTGTATGTGACTCTAGAACGTTAGCTAAGAAATTGCTCCTCACACCATGTTGAAACCAGCAATTATGCTCTCAGGCACAACTGAACATGATATCGCTCGTGACGATATTGCACCCTGGCTGAGACGCCAGGGATGCATAGTCCACCATGTGTGCGCCTTGAGCCTCATGTCCATTTAGTCACCTGTAGTGATGGTGAGTGTATGTGGACGGAGTCAAGAGGTCACTTGCGTGTCTTACAGTCACAACCAACACGAAGGTGGGTTTGAATCCAAAAGTCGGGAGTCGATTTGAGAGGTCAACGGACGGACACACGACAATAATCGGACTCCGTTAATTTCCCCCCAATGTCCCTTTGCACCTTTTTAAAGTAGCAAACCGAGTTCTGATTCTAGGATAACTGTTGTGTTTACTTCGACCATGCACATAACGCTTTGTATTTAGCGAAATTGTGCGAGTAAACGAGATGATGCTATGGATGTGTTTCAAGCTTGCTTAGAGAAAGGACGTGAGAGAACAAGGGTGACTTGGAGGTTGGGTGGAGCGAAAACTTGGGCACGTGAGCAAGACCCACCTCGTGCATCACGCAGGAGGTGTGGTCCTACCCCTGGGGTCGAGGCAAACCTCGTCGGAATCAATCCAACAGCGACTGCTATAGGAAAAAATTGGTGGCACGACCCCATCAGGATCAGCACCTGGCAATTCGCCTAAACAACCATGCATGCAAAACAAACCACATCATCCTAAAGTGTATGTGGGCATGCCACCAAGATAGCTTCTTGAAACAACATTGTAAATGAGATGTTTCAAAGAGTTTCTAACTGTCCCATTGGCACAAGCCCTATGCTATCCAAGTGGCTGCGGCAGCATGAACAAAGCCGACGAGAACGCCACATAACTTGAGTGTGTCACTGCTTGAGAGGGCCACTTGGTTTTCATTGCAGCAATGTTCAATTTCTCTCCTGCACAAACGTACGAGTGTGTGGAGACCAGTGGACAATAAACAATGTAGTGGTAAGTCAGAACTTGAGCACTACTACCAATACCCTCTAGCCCGTAGACGAAGAACCACACAACACATGTGTTCCTCATCTTGCAACTGCTCCCCCTTCTAGTGTGCCACATAGGATTCGTTGATGGCGGCCTTCTCCTTGTCAGATGGAGAGTAGAGTGGCGGTGACTTCAGTGACAGCACCAAGGTGGCGGCACCGACGATGACAGTGACGCCAACAAGGATCCTACAATAGAAGAGGCCACGGTTGCTATTGTTGTTGTTACAGATGCAAGGGCGGCTCAAGAGGTGTTACATGCTACTAAAATCGACGGGGATGCATAGGCAGAATCCTACTCAACCATGGCCGTTGGACGGTGGTGGCGACTACAAGGGCAGTAACGTCTGCAGTCGTTGTGGAAAGAGTCGAGGTGAACCCGGAGGCGGCAATGGCCGCTGCCGTTGCCATGAGCATGGTGGTGGCGGCTGGAAGTGGCGAATAAGTCGACAGAGGTGACCGCAACGTGGCTGTGGCTGCTGCCAATGCTGTGAGGGCAAAGGCGGTAGTGGCCGCCGCTGCTGCAGTGCGGATGGTGGCAACGACTAGGTCCAAGGCGGTGGCAACCAAGATGGCGGGAGCGGCGGCTGAGTCCATAGAGATGACCACCGGAAGTAAGAGGCAACCTTGGCCGCTACCAATGTTGTGAGTCCACACCGATGGTCGTCGGTAGAATGGAGTGACGATGGGAGGATGGACGTCCAAGAGAGGCTGAAGTATCAAAAAGGGTGAGAGAGAGGGAGAGAGGGAGAGAGAGAGAGAGATAGAGAGAGAGAGGGTGAGAGAGAGGGAGAGAGAGAGAGGGAGAGAGAGAGAGAGAGAGAGAGAGGAGGAGGAGGAGGAGGTTAAAGTGTGGGCTAAGAGACCCACTCGGAGAAGAGTGACCCCCTCTTCCATTTGCCTCGCTTAGCTGCACCACCGGCTACGCGGTGGTGACGAGTGGGGCNAGAGAGAGAGATAGAGAGAGAGAGGGTGAGAGAGAGGGAGAGAGAGAGAGGGAGAGAGAGAGAGAGAGAGAGAGAGGAGGAGGAGGAGGAGGTTAAAGTGTGGGCTAAGAGACCCACTCGGAGAAGAGTGACCCCCTCTTCCATTTGCCTCGCTTAGCTGCACCACCGGCTACGCGGTGGTGACGAGTGGGGCGACTGAGACTTAGGTACCCGGTGCGCACCTAGGTACGGTGCATGCTACGTCAAAGATGATGTAGAAGTAGGCACCATCACACATCATGTGCTGCCAAGGTGTTGCGCGCACATCATGGCGGGCCATAGCCGAGGGTGGTGCTGGTAGGATCCCAAGGACCAGTCCTCCTCCACGCCGCACGAGAGCGATGACAAAAAGGCGACAACAAGCTCTTCTCTCACAATTATCTAATCCGAGTAGTTAGTGAATTAGTGCGAGGGAACGAGAGCAAGGGAGGGACTGAGACACCACGGATTTGTTGCAAGCTCACTCAGAGAAAATCGTGGAGCACAAGTGTTATTTGGCAATTGGGTGCAACGAGAGCTGAGACCAGTGAACGAGCCCCACCTCATGCATCACGCACATGGTGTGGTCGCCACCATTCCTGTGGGAGAGCCACACCTCGTCGGAATAAATCCAAGAGCGGTTGTTGCCAGGAAATCCGACAGCATGACTCCAGCAGGACCAGCACCACAAACTAGCCTAAGCAAGCATAAGGCCAGCCACACATACAAGACAACCCATATTATCCTAAAGTGTATGTGGACAAGCCACCAAGTGAGCTCTCTCAACATTGCATATGAGATGTTTCAAGGAGCTTCTGGATGGCCGAAAGACACAAGCCCTATACTATCCAAGTGGGTGTAGCAACATGATTGAAGCCGTCCACAACGCCGTAGAACTTGAGGATGTCATTGCTTCCGAGGACCACTTGGTTTGCACGACAACCATATTTATTTACTCTCATGTACAAAATTTTGTGTGTGGAGACTAGTGGACAATACACAATGTATTGGTAAGTCAACACTTGAGCACCAACACGAACACGTGTTAGTGTGTCAGTCCCAATGACCTTTCGACTCGTTGCCACTCACTCACTGGGATGCCAGGACGCTCAACGGTTGTTCCACCATCAACCTCAGCTATTGCGTCCTCGCGTGCTCTTTAGAATGTTCTTGGAGACCAAATCATAGGGACCATTTTCTTAGTGGTATCATCCTTCCTCCCTCATGACCCAGTTGCAAGTTTCTATTTCTACATCTAGTGCTTCTTTTGCTTCGTCATTCGAGCTGGAAAACCTAGGCAGCAGGTTGGGGCAGCAGCGTTGTTGATACAGCGTGCGGGCTTCCACGCTCATTGCTTAAGTCAGCTGCCCCCTCAGTCTGCTGCTCTAGAGTCCAAGTCTGGAAGCTCTGGGTTTGTTACTCAGAAACGCGCGCGCCTGTGTTAGCGCCAGAAAGTGACTGATTAGAAATGAAGAATGAGCAACAATGGGAGACCCCTCCAGGTTCTAGCTCCCCCCCACTAGTGTAGAACTTGTTACTCAGCTAACCAGCCAATCAGAAAATAGTCCTAGACCTATTTTCTGGCAGGCAGGGTTTTCTCGGTGAGCCCTGCCAGACGCCCGACAGCCCAAAACCCGGCGTCGTCCGTTTTGCCTGAAAACTGGACCATACCATAAGACCGACGCTGCGAACGCAGTCGTGCGGTCAGAATCAGNTTAGGAATGAAGAATGAGCAACAATGGGAGACCCCTCCAGGTTCTAGCTCCCCCCCACTAGTGTAGAACTTGTTACTCAGCTAACCAGCCAATCAGAAAATAGTCCTAGACCTATTTTCTGGCAGGCAGGGTTTTCTCGGTGAGCCCTGCCAGACGCCCGACAGCCCAAAACCCGGCGTCGTCCGTTTTGCCTGAAAACTGGACCATACCATAAGACCGACGCTGCGAACGCAGTCGTGCGGTCAGAATCAACTAGAAAAATGGCAGCAAAGATTTATGGCTGCCCGAACCCGGGCAGTGCCTACGACAGTCAGTGACACCAAGCAGGGCCACACAGCAGGAAACATGGACCCTAGGCATAGCATGACGATGTAGACGCAATGCCACAACCAGAAACAGAGCTGGGTGCATGGAAACAGCATATGCAGTGGCAGTGACCGCCGGCGGCCGGACCGCCGAGGAGGCCTGCCGATGGAGCTGAGCGCATTGCCAGAGGGAGGAGGCTCCAGCGAACGGTGCGTGGGCCTCAGCGCGCGTCGGCTCCGACGAGCGACACTCCAGCAGCGTCGAGTCTCACCGTCACTCATCTGCACGCCGATGTACACAAGCCGGGAGGACACAACAGAGTACAATGAGAGATGCGCGAAAACCAACACTCCCCCATGACTCACAGGCATAGTGCACATGTGCGGACAGAGACACAGTCAACGACCAGACTCCCCCAGGCCACGCAGAGATGCAAGCAGGGAAAAAGAGAGCCACTCACGGACGCACATAGACCGAACTCACAGCCTTCTTGAACGAGTCGCGCTTCAGTGCCTTGGTCAAGAAGTCAGCCAACTGTTGTGGTGTCTCAACCCACACGATGCTGATGCTGCTGTCATGTAACAACGAACGCACATAGTGATACTCAACGTTGATGTGCTTTGTACATGTGTGATGCACGCCGTCATTGTCGGCGATGGCCATGGCACTCTCATTGTCACAATGCAATGTGATGGATGCAACAGGCTGACACAACTCGGACAACAAACGACGCAGCCACACACTCTCACACGCGCCTGAGCCAAGAGCCACGTACTCAGCCTCAGCAATGCTACGTGCAATGCACCCCTGCTTGCCACTGCGCCAGGACATAACTATGCCGCCAATCAGAAAGATCCAGCCTGTGCGGCTCTTACCCTCCAGACTGCCGGCCCAGTCACTGTCGGTGTATCCCACCGCGACCACAGACGGCTGACGGCGGAACATGAGACCTCGTCGAGGAGTCGAGATGACATAGCGCAGTACTCGGATCGCGGCCTCGTACTGGAGGTGACGTGGCTTGTGAGAAAACTGGGTCAGGAGGTTGACGGCGAACGCGATGTCTGGACGCGTCGTCGTCGCCAGGAACATCAGTGACCCGAAGACTCGCAGGTTCGTGGTCACGTCAACTGGCTCCCCCACAACAGCTCGGTCAGGACTTTTCAGCTTCACCTGGCCATCGGGTGACATGGGTCAGGATGCGCTCGGCACGAGTGGCATGTCCTCCGCAAAGCGAGTGGACAGAGTCTGCACATAGGTGGCCTGGTGGATGTGTAGGACGCCCTGGGAGCGATCATGCTCGAGCTCCATGCCCAGGAAGACTATGGCAGATCCGAGATCCTTCATCTGGTAGGCGGCGTGCAGCAAGTCCTTGACACACTGGATGGCAGCCGTGTCTGGCGACGCAATGAGGAGATCGTCGACGAAAACCAGAACATCGGCGAAAGTCTGGCCTCGCGGACTGTCAAACAGTGCAGGGTCAGCGGTGCTGCGCTGGAGCCCGCCCCGAAGGAGCATGCTGCTCATTTCTTGGTTCCAGCACCGAGGCGACTGCTTTAGGCCATACAGGGCCTTACGCAGTCGCCAGACTCTCCCAATGCCGTCGTCGAAGCCTGGGGGTTGCACCATGTAGAGGTCCTCACCCTCCAGTGAGCCATGGAGAAACACGTTGCTCACATCCATCTGATGCAGCTCCCACCCATGCTAGGTGACCAGGCTGAAGAGCGCCCGGCTAGTGGAGAACCGGCCAACTGGGGCAAAGATCTGGTCACAGTCAACCCCAAGAATCTGGGCAAACCCCTTGGCTGTAAGGCGGGCCTTGTACTTGTCCAAGGACCCGTCGGGCTTCCACTTGCGCCAAAAAACCCACTTGGCGCTGATGGCCTTCCGACCTGGAGGAAGGTCGACGAGGTCGTACACATGGTGCTGTCGGATAGCAGCAAGCTCATCGGTGCAGGCAACGTCCCAGTGTGCAGCCTCAGGAGAGGCTCGTGCCTCGCACAGGGTGGCTGGGTCCTCCGGGCGTGCTGTGGAACGGACTAAGAGAGCGTGTGCATCTCAAGTCCCTCATGGGATGCGCGCGAGTGCAGCCACGACAGCGTGCCGATGCTCGTGATGAAGCATGGGGTAGCCCAGTGCGGAGCTCGGGTGAAGGTCTGCAATGATGGCCAAGGTGGTCAAGCCGAGGGCCTTGGTGCCAGGGTCCCCACTCACGACCGTGGGAGTGGAGGAGACACGTGGAGCCACGGGGGGTCGAAGCGCCACGGAGCGTGGTGCGACAGTCTACGTGCTCACCGACGGTCTGGGTCGGAGGCTGCCGCCTCGGCCACGTGTGTAGCGTGGCAGGGCAGGAGATGGCACTGAGTCCGACGGGCCAATGGAGGCAGACGGGGTTGGTGGTCTGGAGGGGCCCGCGGATGCAACCGGGGCAGCTCGCCCGGATGGGCCAGCGGACGCGACTGGAGCTGCTGGCCCGTAAGGGCCAGTGGACACAACTGGAGCTGCCGGTCTGGAGGAACCAGCGGACGCGACTAGGGCTGCCGGCCCGGAGGGACCAGCGGACGCGACTGGGGCTGCTGGCCCGGAGGGACTGGCGGGCGCGTGTGGGGCTGCCGGCCCGGAGGGGCCAACGGACATGACTGGGGCTGCCGGCCCGGAGGGACCAGCGGACGCGTCTGGGGTTGCCGGCTCGGAGAGACCAGCGGACACGACTGGGGCTGTGGGCCCGGAGGGGCCGGCAGACGTGACTGGGGCTACCGGCTCAGAGGGACCAACGGACGCGATTGGGGCTGCTGGCCCGGAGGGACTGGCGGGCGCGTCTGGGGCTACCGGCCCGGAGGGGCCAGCAGACACGACTGGGGCTGCCGGCCCAGAGGGACCAGTGGACGCGTCTAGGGTTGCCGGCTCGGAGAGACCAGCGGACACGACTGGGACCGTGGGCCCGGAGGGGCCGGTAGACGCGACTGGGGCTGCCGGCTCAGAGGGACCAGCGAACGCGACTGGGGCTGTTGGCCCGGAGGGACCAGCGGACGCGACTGGGGCTGCCGGCTCAGAGGGACTGGGGGATGTGTTACCCGGAAGCGAAAGGACGGAGGACGGACTCACTCCCCCACGCGACGGGATAGACACAAACGAGCCGGAGTGAATGAGGTCGCGAGGAAACAGGTCCTCGAAGAAGAGGGCATCCCAGGACTCGACGATGCAGTGCCAGGAGGGATCCCAGAAGCGCCAGGCCTTGGAGTGACGAGAGACACCGAGGAAGGTGCACGGAGGTCCGCGGGGGGGTGAGCTTGCCGCCTTGCTACGGGGCGGGCAGCCACACCACGGCCACGCAGCCCCAGACGCGAGCCGGGAGGAGTTCAGCGCGCTGACCGCAACAATGCTGGTAAGGCATGGACTGGTGGGGAAGTCGGAGTGGCGGAGCTGCTGGACGAGGTCGAAGTGTCAGGGCCAGCGGCAGCAATGGCAGCAGAGGCGAGATGGCGCTCCCGCTGGCGACGCATGGTGGCGATGACGCACGCCTCGTCCGTCGGGAGAGGGCACGTGTACCACCCGTGCCCGGGCCGGCCACAGTTGTGGCAGACCGAGCCACCACAGCTGGACCCAGCCGACGGCTGCTGCTGCTGCTGTTGCGGTGGACCCTTGCCTTTCTTTTCCCGACTCTTCTTCTTCTTCCCTGAAGACGATGAGGTAGCTGCGGCGGGGGACGTAACGGCCACCGAGGTGACGGTAGGGGAGGCGATGGCAGGGGATGCAAGAGTCTCCGTGCGATGGAGTTGGGACTTAAGACGAGCTTCCTCAATGCGGAGGAAGAGCTCGTATGCCCAGGGCATGAGGGTGCCCTGGGCAGCCATGGTGGAGAGGACGTCCTGGGGGTAGTGCACGAAGACGTCCGCGTACGCGCTGGTGGCGCCGCGCTTGATGGTGAGGAGCGCGGACAGAGGGGGTGGGGCAGATTGTCCAAGACGACGAAGGATTTCCTCCGCCCGCAGCCAGTAGGCAGTGACCGTATCGGTCTCCCCCATGTGCAGGGAGTTGAACTCCCAAAGCAGACGGCAGATCTCAACGTCGCTAAACAGGCGATGGGGCCGGGTGAGGACGTGCCATGCGGCTGCAGGGTCTGGGATGGCGCCAGCGGTGAAGTCGCCGAGGAAAGGCTCTAGGGCCAGGCGGGAAGCTGGAGGGGCGACTGGGACGAGAGCACGGACGGCGCGACCAGCGTCATATAGCTGGTCGGCCTGGGTGGGGTCATAAGGGAGGGTGTAGTATGCCCACAGGCCCTCACCTTGCACCCAGATCCGGAAGATGAGCTCCCAGCTCCGGAACTTCTCGCCGGCCTGAAGTGGCGGCGGTGTCGTCTCAAAGTCCTGCCTGCGGCCGACGCCCAGAGTGGGGCCAAGGACGGAGGTCACTGTCTGCCGCTGGCACTGAGTCTGCTGCTGTGCCAAGTAGTACGTGGCAGCAGACACAGCTGGACTGGCGTGCCGTGGAGGGATGAACAACGGCGGTGCACTGGTGGCAGTCTGGGAGGCTAATGGCTGTAGTGCTGCAAGCTGCTGCGTCAAGGCGGCGAGCTGTTGCTGAAGAACAGCGAGGGGATCAGGGTTGCAGCCAACGACACCAGTGGGTTGCTGCTGCTGCTGCTGTTACTGTTGCTGCTGCTGCTGCTGTTGCTGCTACTGCTGGAGCTGCTGCTGCTGTTGCTACTACTGCTGCTGATGCTGCTGCTGCTGCTGCAGTCGCTGCAAGAAAGGGGGGCTGGGGATCCCCCCAACAGAGGGGGACCCCTCCCCACCGGGACTACCAGCTGGTTTGGTGTCCCTCATTTTTTTTGTCTTTGTGTTGCTGATATCAGCAGTGGCTTGGGTTGGTGGGAGTTTTGCCCACCCCTTTGGTTGTCTTCCCCCTTCCCTTTCTCCCCTTTTTTTGTTTTTTGTTTTTGTTTTTTTGTTGATGATGTCAGCAGTGACGTCAGTAGTGACGTCAGGAGCGGGATGCTGACGTCAGTAGCGGCGGTTTTTTGGGCCGCTGCTACTGTTGCTGCTACTGTTGTTGCAGCCGCTGCAGCTGCTACTACTGTTGCTGTTGCTACAGCTGTTGGTGCTGCTGCCGCTGCGGCTGCTGCTGCTGCTGCTGTTGCTGCTGCTACTGCTGTTGTTGCAGCAGCTGCTGCTGCTGCTGCTGCTGCTGCTGCGGCTGTGGCTGCTACTGCTGCTGTTGTTGTTGCGGCTGCAGTTGCAGCAGTGGCTTGTGTTGCTACGGGTTGCTGCGGCTGCTATGGCTGCTGTAGCAGCTAAGGTAGCTGCTGCGGCTGCGGCAGAGAAGGAAATGGGATGGGGGATTTTTTTCCGTCTCGTTTTTTTGTTTTTTTTTTTTTCTGTCACAGCGGGCAGTTGCCCGCTGTCTGCTGCGAGCAGTGGGCTACTACTTGCTGGCAGCAGCGGGCTGGTGCTCGTTGCTCGCTCGCTGTGGGCTGCGAGCAGCAGCAGCTGCTACTGGCTGCTGCCAACAGCTGGTCGCTGCTGCTGTT
>SZWC01017274.1:8151-19137 GCA_023375785.1 Penium margaritaceum
GACTGAAGCACGCAGGACAATGCTACGGGTGTCAAGAGCAGTCACAATCGCTGAATCAACGGTATGCTCAACAGAGAGACCCATCAGAGTGCAAGCACGCACAGACAGCAGACTGAGCTCAAGATCAGGCACAAACAGCACGTCAGAGAGATACAGGGGGCCAGACGGACCATCAAAGCATACAACCCTAACACCGTGAACCGGTAAGGACTGACCAGAACCTGTATGAACGGAACGGACAGTCGTGACAGGACCAAGTACCACAAAGTCACTATGACGACACGTCATGTGGTGGGTGGCACCGGAATCGATGATCCAAGTGCCACCGGAGTCACGACTGGTGGACGTCACTGTACAACGAGCGATAGAACACCCGGCATCAGAGGGACGCTGAGTCGTCAGTGAGAAGGAACGACGTACATCACGAAGGTGGGACTCATGAATCCAGTCAGTGCAGTCAGGCCCATCATCATCACATGCGGACTGTGCTCACCCACACGTGTCATCACGAGTCACGAGGACGGACGAACAAGCAGTCTGTGACCCACTCGACGATGATGACACACTCGCACCTCCCTGAAAGCGAAGCGCCAGAAGATGACAAAGCTCGGCGATGGTGCGGTCACGTGGGTCTGGATCACTGTTGCTCGCCGGTGAGGAACAGCTGCAGTCAACTGTAGGAACAGCTGCAGTCGTCGTCGCCGCGCGTCCAGAGGAGAGTGCGGTCGACGTCCCGGACGCGGTGCAAGCAGCATGGGCAGCCTGAAGTCCGCGAGTGATGCGCTCCCAGTCGAGCGGCTGCTAGCACTCGGTGTAGCGATGGGCACCTCCACAGTTGTAGCAGTGCACGGAACTGCCACTGCTACCACTGGATGACGACTACTGTTGACCCGATCCGCGCTTCCTATTCTTCTTCTTCCCCTGGGCAGCTGCTGCAACGCCCTGCGTCTGCGTGGGTGTAGACGGGGTCGAAGAAATGAGGAAGATGAGGTCGTGATGGAGGAAGGTGAGGGTGACTGTAGGAGAGAAGATGGTGGTGAGGCGAGGACTGCGGCAGCGAGGGAAGTCTCCTGATGTGCTACTACTGCCTCGCGGGCCGACGTCACCTGGAGGAAAAGCTGATGGGCCCACGGGAGTAGCTGTAGGGTGGCTGAGAAAGGCTCGAGAGCAGCGTCGCTGTACCGTGTGAATACGTCGGTGTACTCCAGGCGAACTCCGAGCATGATCGTCCGAAGCGCCCACAGCTATGTGCCCCCTAAGGTCCCCAGGCGCGTGTAGATACGCATGGCGCGTCGCCAGTAATCCGCTGCAGGCTCCGCTGGTCCCTGACGGAGGGAGTGGAAGGCACGAATGTGTGACGCACACGTGGCGTGCGTCTCTGCGGCCAGGAGGGACAACGCCAGATCCCAGCCTCCACGAGGATCAGCTCCGGTGCATGTGCCAGCCTCGCCGAGGAAGGGACGGAAGTCAACAACAGTCTCGTGTGGCATGGCGTAGAGAAGTCCTCGCATGGCTCGGGCTGCTGTCAGCACCTGTGCTGGATCTGTAGACTGGTATGGGCTGTGGTAGTAAGGCCACACTCCCTCAGAAGTGGCCCACACCTGAAACAGGATCTCCCAGCAGTCAAATTCGTCCTCGCTGATGTACCGTGGAAGTGGTGCATCAAAGTCCTTTGGCTGCCTCTCCGTGGGGAGAGCAGCCGCAGGCTGAGGAGGGCGAGTGACGGGAAAAACTCTTGGTAGGGGGTGGTCACTAGGGAAGTCAGGTGACGGTTGTATCGGGGACACGGGTGGAGGTCGGATACTCGTCTGCAGCTGACGGAGGCGCTCCTGTAGAAGACGAATCTCCCGCTCCTGGGAGTCATCCTCGAAGCCTGGCATGAATGGCTCGTCATCAAGGAGGTCCGCAGGTGGTGGGGAAACCACACCAGGAGGTGAAGCAGGCGAGGCGCCTGTCACGGGCACCTGAGCCGAGTGCTGGGTGGAGGGCGCAACGCCGGCAGCTCCCTCGGAGATCCGCGGAGGAGCCGTGGACTGAGCGCGCAGGAGCTCAGTCAGCGTGCGGATCGCGTCAGTCTGCTCTCGCTGCAGACGACGCATCTCCTCCTGCTGACTGCGCAGGTCCTGAATGGCCTGCGAGCGAGGGCTCAATACCCCTGAAGAAGAGGAGGAGGGATCACCTAGTCCCTTGTCCTTGTCGTCGGGCGAACTCATGTCGCCGCTCACTATGGGACGACAGGTCAACTTTGCCGGATTTCAAAACTGACTGCATTTCTTGGGGAGTTGAAACGCTGGCAATTTTTGACTTTTCGGTTGAAGATTTGGCTAAGTGTAATGCTGACGTCAGCAAGTGGTTGCTGACGTCAGCACGACCTGATGACGTCAGCAACCAACAATGCTGACGTCAGCTCGTCCCCTCCTTTTCCCTTTTTTTTTCTTTTTTTTTTCTTGTCACGGTTCTGCCGCTGCGCGGTGGCGCGCAGCAGCTCCGCGGAAGCTGCGCAGCAGTTTCCGCCCAGCTGCTGCTGCAGCTGTGTTGTCAGCTGCAGCAGCAGCTGCGTAGCTGCGCATGCAGCGGTGGCAGCGGCGGCTGCGCTGCTGCTGCTGCTGCTGCGCGTGGCGGCTGCTGCTGCGCGCGGCGCTGCTGTTGCGCACTTTAGCTGCTGCTGGCTGTCGCCGCCGCGCGCTGCTGCTGGCTGCCGCCGCCGCGCACTGCTGCTGCTGCCACTGCTACGCTGCTGCTGCCGCCGCGACTGCCGCTGCTGCTCCTGTGCCGCTGCCGCTGCTGCGCTGCTGCTGCCAACGCCACTGCTGCACTGCTGCTGCCGCCGCTGCTGCCACGCCGTTGTGGCGGCCACTGCTGCTGCGCGGCTGCCGCCGCCGCCTCTGCAGCTACTGCTCTGCTGCTGCGGCTGTGGGGGGGAAGTGGCGGCTGCACGCACCGCAGCCGCCACACACCTCTGCGTGGTGGTACGCGCTGCTGCTGCTGCCTCAGCAGCTACGATCTCACGTGGTGGGTGGAGTACGCGGACGGCGACCGGCCGTCTCCAACGGGTCCCAGAAGAACTGCTGCAACGGTGACTCTCACTTCTGCTGCTCTGTTGCGTGTCTGCTGCGCAGCTCAGTGAGAACTGTCTCACTGTTCTGATACCAAGAGAAAGTGCATAGAAGCTTCCTAGCAACACGGCCGCTGACCGGGCGTCAGTGCCTAGTCAGACGGTGACGACAGTCACAGGTCGTGCACACAACGGCAAGGGTTTGGCTAGGAGACACAAGTCAAAGTGTCAGAATGCTTCAATATAGCATATGCAGAGAGAAATGACAACTGACAGGTCCAGGGCATAAATACCTGCCGCGGCGCACGGCGGGTGTCGCACGCGGCAGTCCAAGAGCTGTCCTAAAACCGGCCCAAAACCACTGTTTTGGCCGTAACTCTGCGCACACATGTCAGAATCCTACGCCGTCTGAACCTAGACGTGCAGAATCAAAAGACGCACGCAACGACTGGTCACATGCATGCATCCATCGACTGACAGCGAGTATACAATGCAAAAACATGCAAATGGGCCTCATGCCCAGTCCGCCGAAAGGCGCCTGCAAGACGTAGAAGNAGTGTCAGAATGCTTCAATATAGCATATGCAGAGAGAAATGACAACTGACAGGTCCAGGGCATAAATACCTGCCGCGGCGCACGGCGGGTGTCGCACGCGGCAGTCCAAGAGCTGTCCTAAAACCGGCCCAAAACCACTGTTTTGGCCGTAACTCTGCGCACACATGTCAGAATCCTACGCCGTCTGAACCTAGACGTGTGGAATCAAAAGACGCATGCAACGACTGGTCACATGCATGCATCCATTGACTGACAGCGATTGTACAATGCAAAAACATGCAAATGGGCCTCATGCCCAGTCCGCCGAAAGGCGCCTGCAAGACGTAGAAGACACAGCAAGGAGTCCCGGTGACATCTGGGGCTCTGGGACAGTGGTCGGTCAGCTCCAGATGGGTAGTCCGCCGCCTGTCGTCGCGTCGGTGTCACCGAGGCCGCCTGCCTCAGGGATCTGCACGAGTATGGACACGGCCGAGTGGTCACAGAAAACTGTACAGGAACGGCACAAAGCACAACAATGGCTGCCCGAACCCAGGCAATGCCTACTGTTGTGATGCTGTCAGTCATACATAGTTGTACAGTTGGTTGTGACCACTCGGCCGTGTCCATGCTCGTGCAGATCCCTGAGGCGGACCCAGCTGAAGACGGAGTCCCCTGAGGTGGTGCTCCACCCGTTGGAGGTAGCCTGGTAGCCTACCTGGTGTACCAGAGGGTTGCCACGACCTACGGACTGCGTTTGGAGACCTTCAGGATTTTCTCGGTGGATAGCCCCGTCAGGCCGATTTGCATGTTTGTTTTCTTTCACTCTCCGGTTGCTGCCGGACATAGGCGTGTGACCATTCGTTGTGTCCATCTTTTTGTCTTGCATCCGTTGGATCAGACGGCACTCCGTTTGGACGCCTGTGCGCAGAGTTATGGCCAAAACACTGGTTTTGGGCCGGTTCAGGACCGACAGGTGCCGCCGCTTGCGCCACCCGCTGTGAGCCGCAGCGGCTATTCATGCTGTGGACCTGTCATTTGTCAATCTCTCTCTCTGCACATTCACTGAAATGCAGCTGCTGAGACTTGTCTTGTCTCTCCTAGCCTGACCCTTGCTGTTCTCGCACCCGCTTGCATGCTAGTGCGTTAAGCTGACTGGTCTGTGCCGCCACGTCAACAGCAGCATTGCTAGGAAGCTGTGGTGAAGTTTCTCATGGTATCAGAGCANCTCTCTCTGCACATTCACTGAAATGCAGCTTCTGAGACTTGTCTTGTCTCTCCTAGCCTGACCCTTGCTGTTCTCGCACCCGCTTGCATGCTAGTGCGTTAAGCTGACTGGTCTGTGCCGCCACGTCAACAGCAGCATTGCTAGGAAGCTGTGGTGAAGTTTCTCATGGTATCAGAGCAACGAGCCAGAGCTCGCACAGCTGCGCAGCAGAGACGCAGCGTTTGCAGCAGCAGTGAGCGACAGCAGCAGCAGCCCTGAGTGGCAGCAGCAACACAGCCCACCGCAGCAGCAACGGGTCCTGTGAGGGGGGGCCACCACCACGCAGCAGTAGACGCAGCCACGACAGCCGCATCAGTCAACACAGCCGCAGCAACAGCGATCGCGGCCTCTCCACCCACGGCCGCAGCAGACGTAGCAGACGTGACCGTGACATCAGCCGCGGAAGCAGCAGCAGCGGCGGCAGAAGGGAGCACCTGCGGCAGCAGCAGCCGCGGCAGTGGCAGCTACCGCAGCAGCAGCAGCCGCGGCATTGGCGGCAGTCGCAACAGCCAGCAGCAGCCGCGGCTGTTGCAGCAACAGAGCAGCAGCGCATCGCAGCAGCAGCCGCAGCGCAGCAGCAGCGCAGCGCAATAGCGGCAGCGCAGCAGCATAGCAGCGCAGCAGCGCAACAGCAGCGCACCACCAGCGCAGCGCAACAGCGCAGCAGCAGCAGCGGTAGCGCTGCAGCAGCACAGCGCTGCCGTGGCTGAAGCGCAACAACGAGTCGCGGCAGCGCTGCCACGTAGCAGCGCAGCAGCGAGCAGCGGCAGCGCAGCAGCGAGCAGCGGCAGCGTAGCAGCGAGCAGCGGCAGCGCAGCAGCGAGCAGCGGCAGCGCAGTAGCGAGCAGCGGCAGCGCAGCAGCAGCGTAGCGCTACCGCGGCTGCGCAGCAACAGCGGCAGCGCAGTAGCAGTAGCGCAGCGCAGCAGCGGCAGCGCTGTAGCAGCGCAGCAACGCAGCGCAGCAGCATCGCAGCGCAGTAGCAGCGGCAGCGAGTTGCTGCAGCACAGTAACAGCAGCTGCGACGGCGGCCACTGCAGCAGCAATAGCACCGGCAGTGGCAGCGACGACGGCCGCAGCTCGCTGCTGACATCAGCAGACCCCTGCTGACGTCAGCAGTGAGTATGCTGACGTCATCACAGACTTTGTGAAATTTTTGACAAAAAGTCAGTTTTTGCCAGCGTTTCATTGCCTCGAGAAACGCTGACGGTTCTGTGTTCGGACGACTTTCGCACCGCCTCAGCATGGAGTCAAGCGGCTCCAAGGGCAAGGAGCCAGAAGACACCGTTACGAGCGGGATCCGCAGCCCACGCTCAAAGGCGATTGACTTCCTACTGGTGGAGCAGTCATCGCTCCGCCAGCGCCAGGATGAGCAGTCAGCGATTCTGCGGTAGATGCGCGATGCCTTGGTCTCTCTGTCTGGGACACCGGGACATCGGCCCGGGAATGAGAGAGAGGCAACCCCATCGGCCCAGGAGTCTGCTGGTCTCGCTGCCGCCCCTGCGCAGAGACGAGAGTCCATTGTCGAGGACTGGGATCAGGCTCCCCCTCCCACTGGGGAGGATGCGCTTTGCCGGCTGATGGAGCAGATGAGTAGCCTGTGCATTGAGACGCCGGTGCCCAGTCCGAGGGGACAGCAGTAGCAGCAGCCGCAGCAGCAGTAGCAGCAGCAGCAGCAGCAGCAGCAGTAGCAGGAGCAGACCGATCCGCATAAGGCCTCGGTTGCCGCTGGGGGAGCAGCGTTGGTGCCTCTCATGCCCTTCCCACGTCCGCTCCCAGCACCACCTGAGGTCCAGCTCCCCACGGAGCGACGACCCAAGGACTTCGAGACTTCCCCGCCTCGCTACGACATCAAAGCGGGGTTTGACTGTTGGGAGGTGCTGTTTCAGGTATGGGCGGACTCGGAGGGGGTCTGGCCCTATTACCACAGCCAGTACCAGACGGCTGATCCGCTCCAGTCCCTTACGGCAGCGCTTGCCATGCGTGGACTACTGTACGCGGTTCCACAGGAGACAGTGTTCGACTTCCGCCCTTTCCTGGGCGCGCCTGGGACGGGAGCAGGCGCAGACCCGCGCCGCGGCTGGGAGCTGGCGCTGACCCTATTTGCTGCAGAGACTCACGCGACCCGGTCCGCGCGCCTTCGTGAGTTCCACTCTCTTCATTAGGGACCCTCGGAGTCAGCAGCTGATTATTGGCGTCGGGCCATGCGTCTGTACACTTGTCTGGGCACCGGAGGCGGCTCTCAGCTCTGGGCACTGGACACCATCATGCTGGGAGTGTGCCCTGAGCTCACTGACACCTTCTCCCGCCTTGACCAGGATGTCCTCGCGTCCATGTCCGACACCCTACAGCTGCTGCCCTGGGCGCAGCGGTACTTCATCCAGGTCGCGACGGCTGACGAGGCAGCCCGCGCGCATCGGCAGGGCGCCATGGCCGCAGCAGCAGTGGGAGCGACGTCTTCTACGCCTTCCACACCATCGTCCACCTTCACCCCCACCAGCTCCACCTCTTCCTCTCCCGCCTCCTCCCCTGTTGCTCCGACAGCCACTACAGTAGTCGTGAAGGGGAAGAAGGGGAAAAAGAAGAAGGGACCGCAGCAACCTTCTGGTGGCACCGGACGGGCTGTCCGCTGCCACAACTGCGGCGGACCTCATCGCTACACTGATTGTCAGCAGGAGCTGGACTGGGCGAGGATCACCCGCGGTCTTCATGCAGCCCACGAGGAGCGGATCCGCACTAGAGTAGCAGCCCGTGCCGCGGCGACCTCGGGTGCAGCGCCGGCGGCAGGCCCGCCGCCATCCGGGGGGAGCACCACGCCGGACGCGAGGGACCAGACCATCGCAGAGCTACGTCGACTGCTGGCGCTTCGCTCTCAAGGAGGTGCGAGTGTGCTGTCACAGCCGAGTGGTCCACAGACTGACTGTCCATCTGTGTTTGCTGCATGTGGTCATGCTTGTGGGGGGGCTGCGTCGCCTGATGAGGGTGAGTCTGACAGCAAAGAGTGGTTGGATGAGTCACATCGTCGTGCGTTGTCCCGCTGCCCTGACACACCTGTTGAGCGTCCAGCGGAGGAAGCGTGCTCTGTTGCTCGTTGCACCATGACCACCATAGGTTGTGGAACGAGTGGCCACTAGATCATTGACTCAAGGGCCACTTACCACATGACCTGCGACTGTACCGCCTTTGTCGTACTTGGTCCTGTTGGGTCTGTTCGGTCAGTGCGGACAGGTTATGGGCAGTCACTATCTGTTCAGGGGACAGGGGTCATACGGTTCGATGGTCCGTCTGGTCCCGTGTATCTTTCTGACGTGCTTTTCGTGCCTGATCTCGAGCTCAGCCTGCTCTCTGTCCGTGCCTGCACGAGGATGGGTCTCTTTGTTCACCACTCCTCTGATTATGCCACGATCACAGCACTTGACACCTCCACCGTTGTGTTGTGGGCCACTGTTGTGGATGACCTGTATCGCATCGCGCGCTGCTCTGCCCATGACTCTTCCCCTTGCTTGTCTGCTCGCGTCTTTGTCACGGGGGTGTTGTCTCCTGACCACCAGCGCATGTTACAGCGGCGCCTGTGTCATGTGAGCACAAACACTGTGTCCAAGCTCATCCGTACACAGCCCGCCCTCGGTCTTGACGCGGCTTCCTTCGAGAAGCCGCCTAAGACCGACTATCTGTTCTGCGCTCAGGGCAAGATGCATCGCTGCACCTACCCTGCCTCCGTTACTCGCGCGCAGCGTCCCCTAAAGCTTGTCCACTCGGACCTCCTCGGGCCTCTCCCTGGCGAGTCTGTCGCTGACCGTGGTCGGTATGTCCTTACCCTCACGGATGACTTCACCCGCATGCGATGGGTCTACTGCCTCCGCCACAAGAGCGATGCCGCTCTTGCCGTGCGCTTGTGGCTTGTGATGGCTGAGCGTCAGTCTCGTCACTCCCTCCACACCTTCCGCTCTGACCGCGGCGGTGAGTATCTCGGTGAGCTGACCACTCACTTCGCCGAGCTTGGTATTTGTCACCAACTCTCGGCGCCTGCTACGCCACAGCAGAACGGTGTGTCTGAGCGCTGGAACCGCACCATGGAGGACACGGTTTGCGCTATGCGCACTGAGTGCGGTCTCCCGGAGTCCTTCGCCTTCGAGGGTTTTGCCTACATGACGTGGGTCTGGAACCGCCTCCCGCATGGTCCCTTGCCGGACCACGTCACGCCGTATGAGCTGTGGTTCGGTCACCGTGCGGACCTCAGGCTTGCTCGCGTCTGGGGTTCCTTGGCTTGCGTCTGGTACACCGAGGACCAGCAGGGGTCCAAGGTCTCTCCGCGCGGCCGGATGTGTGCCTTCCTCGGTGTCTCCTCGCGCTCCAAAGCGTGGCGTTTCTGGGATGCAGGNCTGAGTGCGGTCTCCCGGAGTCCTTCGCCTTCGAGGGCTTCGCCTACATGACGTGGGTCTGGAACCGCCTCCCGCATGGTCCCTTGCCGGACCACGTCACGCCGTATGAGCTGTGGTTCGGTCACCGTGCGGACCTCAGGCTTGCTCGCGTCTGGGGTTCCTTGGCTTGCGTCTGGTACACCGAGGACCAGCAGGGGTCCAAGGTCTCTCCGCGCGGCCGGATGTGTGCCTTCCTCGGTGTCTCCTCGCGCTCCAAAGCGTGGCGTTTCTGGGATGCAGGTCGACACCGCATTGTTGAGTCGCGTGACGCGCTGTTCTTTGAGGCACTCTCGTACCGCGACCTGTCTGCCATTCTCAACCAGGCAGCGTCTCACGTTCCCACCTGTGAAGCCTCCCGTCGGCTGGGGGAGTCTGCCCCGCAGGGTGAGTCCGTCCTGGGTGCCTCTGGGGTGGAACCATCGCTGGCCACCATTGACCCGGCTATCATTGCTGTCGGGCCTGTGGTCTCTATGCCTGCCGCGACTGCATCGCCCGTGCCTACCACAACTGTCTCACCCGCGCCTGCCGCGACTGCCTCGTCTCCTGCCTCGCCTGCCCCCACGGTGCCTGCCTCGCCTGCGGGAGCTGCACCTGCCTCGTGTGCGAGAGCTGCACCTGCCTCGCCTGCGCATGCAGCGCCTGCCTCACCCGCGCCTGCCACGGCCGCCTCGCCCGCGCCTGCCGCGACTGTCTCGCCTGTGCCTGTAGCGCCTGCCTCACCCATGCCCGCCACGACTGCCTCGCCCGCGTCTGCCGCGACTGTCTTGCCCGCGCCTGCAGCGCCTACTTCGCCCGCGCCTGTGTCTCCAGACACCGCACCTGCCCCCCTTGTGCCTGAGCCATCGTTCAGTTCAGACTCTGGCTACTCCCGTGGACCAGGTGGACGTCTCCGCCCACTGGCCTCACGTGCACCTCTGACTGCGGTTGCACCACCCAGACGACGCACGCGCAGCGTGCACAGTGGTGACCCTGGCACGAAGGCTCTCGGCCTGAGAGCCCAAGGCACCTACACAGAGGTGCACCCAGCCTGTCCCATTGGGCACCAGCTGATTGCTGACGAGCACGAGGCTGCACAAGCAGCTGCCGCTGACCTGGTTGTGGTCCGTCCGACCCGCGAGGCGTGTGTCCTGGCCACCCGGAGCTCTCCTTTGACGGTCCCCGATCCAGACATGTTAAAGGAGGCCCTCTCAGGAGATGATGCTGAGCAGTGGCGGGCCGCCTGTGAGGACGAGCTCAGGGCCATCCGGGAGCACGGAGTTTTTGAGCAGGTCGACCGTCCTGAGGGACGGAAGGTCGTACAGGCCAAGTGGGTCTTCCGCAAGAAGGTGAAGCCTGACGGCTCACTGGACCGCTATAAGGCCCGCTTGACTGCCAAGGGGTTCTCTCAGGTTGAGGGAGTGGACTTCACTGACACCTTTGCCCCTGTTGGCCGCATGACCACAGCTCGCGTGCTGCTTGGTTTGGTCGCCCATCATGACTGGGAACTGCACCAGATGGATGTGAACAATGCGTTCCTCCACGGCACCTTGGAGGAGGAGATCTACATGGTCCAGCCACCTCGGTTTGAGGTCGAAGGCAACAAGGTCTGGCGCTTGCGCAAGGCCTTGTATGGCCTGAAGCAGTCGCCCCGGTGCTAGAACCAAGAGATCACTTGCACCCTCACGCAGGCTCGATACGTCCAGAGTGATGCCGACCCGTCACTTTTCATCCAAC
>SZWC01017274.1:19175-61347 GCA_023375785.1 Penium margaritaceum
GTCGCCCATCATGACTGGGAACTGCACCAGATGGATGTGAACAATGCGTTCCTCCACGGCACCTTGGAGGAGGAGATCTACATGGTCCAGCCACCTCGGTTTGAGGTCGAAGGCAACAAGGTCTGGCGCTTGCGCAAGGCCTTGTATGGCCTGAAGCAGTCGCCCCGGTGCTAGAACCAAGAGATCACTTGCACCCTCACGCAGGCTCGATACGTCCAGAGTGATGCCGACCCGTCACTTTTCATCCAACGCACAGCTGAGCACCTCACTGCCATTCTGGTGTACGTGGAGGATCTCCTGATTGCGTCTCCTTCACTAGACGCCGTGAAGGAGGTCAAGGCGGTCCTGCAGGACGCCTACAGGATGAAGGACCTTGGTCCAGCGGCTGTTTTCCTCGGGATGGAGATTGTGCATGATCGTCGTGGACGGACACTCCCCCTCCCTCAGGCACGATATGCACAGGTTGTGGGGGAGCGATTTGCTGACCTCCTTGGCGCTGTCCCCGCCGTCTTGTCACCCATCACTCCCGACGGGCAGGACGCTCTGAAGGTGACAGACCCAGACGATCTGGGCGAGGCTGTGAACGTGACCCTGTACTTGCGCATCATTAGCTCACTGATGTACTTGGCCACGACCACGCATCCCGACATTGCGTTCGCTGTCAACCTACTCGCACAGTGCAGTCAGTCCCCTCAGGCTCGCGCTCTGCACGCAACTTTGCGAGTCGTCCGGTACGTGGTCTCCACACCGTATCACGGTCTCTGCTTTCGGAGACAGTGCTCGGTTGTGGTAGATGGCTACACCGACAGCGACTAGGCGTGGAGTCCTGATGGACGCAGTCGCACGGGCTACGTGTTCCTGCTTGGTGGCACCACTGTGTCTTGGCGCAGCGACAAGCAGGGGTACATTGCTCGCAGCTCCTCAGAGGCTGAGTATGTTGCTCTGGGCGCTGGCGCCGCTGAGGTGGTGTGGCTGCAGCGGCTGTTTCAGTGTTTGGGTCAGTCGGTGCCTACCATCATGCTCCGCTGCGACAACCAGAGTGCTCTCGCGATCGCTGAGAACTCTGGTGTGTTCCACGCACGCACGAAGCACATTGCTATCGAGTATCATTTCGTGCGCGATCTGGTGGAGCGGCAGTTGATCTCAATCGTCTGGGTGGGCACAGACTTGCAGCGCGCTGACTTTCTGACCAAGGCACTGGCTCGTGGGAAGTTCCTCGGGGCTGTTCGTTCCGTCCGGTTGCGACCCCTGTCTGAGAGTGGGTGACTGTCCGGGTCTCTGTTGAGCACTCTGTGTTGCACCGGCACGCGTTCTGCACGTGTATGGACATGCGCACCATCGGGTCATGGGGGAGTGTTGTGATGCTGTCAGTCATACACAGTTGTACAGTTGGTTGTGACCACTCGGCCGTGTCCATGCTTGTGCAGATCCCTGAGGCGGACCCAGCTGGAGACGGAGTCCCCTGAGGCGCTGGAGGCAGCCTGGTAGCCTACCTGGTGTACCAGAGGGTTGCCACGACCTACGGACTGCGTTTGGAGACCTTCAGGATTTTCTCGGTGGACAGCCCTGTCAGGCCGATTTGCATGTTTGTTTTATTTCACTCTCCGGTTGCTGCCGGACATAGGCATGTGACCAATCGTTGTGTTTGTCTTTTTGTCTTGCATCCGTAGGATCAGACGACGCTCCGTTTGGACGCCTGTGCGCAGAGTTATGGCCAAAACAGTGGTTTTGGGCTGGTTCAGGATCGACAGGTGCCGCTAAGGGTGTTCACCAAAAGCTGAGACTCGCGAGTCGGACTCGCGAGTCCGAGTCCACACCCAGACTCGCGAGTCCGAGTCCAGGGTCCCAGACTCGATTCGGACTCGAGAGTCCAAGAGGAGCTCTCATGAAAGTATGGAGGGGGTAAAGTATTGTAGTCACAATGCTAAAATACAAGAAACATTACCGAATGGACTCATTTCATGCATGTATATGCATGCTTGATGACATGAGGAATACAAAATGTGAATACGAGAGATGAAATGGCTATTTGGTTGTCTGTTCTTCCACAGACTCATGAGTTTATTTCACCGGACTCGCGAGTCTGAGTGCCTCGGACTCGCGAGTCCGTGGACTCGCGAGTCTCAGCCCAGACTCGCGAGTCCGAGTCTGGACCCTGACACGGACTCGCAAGTCCAAGTCTGGGTCCAGACTCGAGGGTCCGGACTCGTGTACACCCTTAGGTGCCGCCGTGTGCGCCACCCGCTGTGAGCCGCGGCGGCTATTTATGCTGTGGACCTGTCATTTGTCAATATCTCTCTACACATTTACTGAAATGCAGCTGTTGAGACTTGTCTTGTCTCTCCTAGCCTGACCCTTGCTGTTCTCGCACCCGCTTGCATGCTAGTGCGTTAAGCTGACTGGTCTGTGCCGCCACGTCAACAACAGCATTGCGAGGAAGCTGTGGTGAATTTTCTCACCTACGACAGTCAACGATGCCAAACAGGGCCATACAGCAAGAGACATGGACCCTAGGCACCGCATGATGCTGCAGACGCAATGCCACAACCAGACACAGTGCTAGGTGCATGCAGGCAGCATGTGCAGTGCCAGTGACTGCCGGCGGCCCGACCATCGAGGAGGCCTGCTGATGGAGCTGAGCGCATCGCCAGAGGGAGGAGGCTCCAGCGATGGGTGAGTGGGCCTCAGCGTGCGTCGGCTCAATCGAGCGTCACTCCAGCGGTGTCAAGTCTCACCGCACTCATCTACACGCTGATGTACACAAGCCGAGAGGACACAACAGAGTACAATGAGAGATGCACGAAAACCAACACTCCCCCATGACTCACAGGCATAGTGCACATGTGCGGGCAGAGACACAGTCAACGACCAAACTCCCCCAGGCTAAGCAGAGACGCAAGCAGGGACAGAGAGAGTCAATCACGGAAGCATGCCGACTAAACTCACAGCCTTCTTGAACGAGTCCGGCTTCAGTGCCTTGGTCAAGAAGTCTGCCAACCACAGTGTTGTCTCAACCTACACAATGCTGATGTTGCCGTCATGCAACAACAAACGCAAATAGTGATACTCAACGTTGATGTGCTTTGTGCGTGTGTGATGTACGCCATCGTTGTCAGCGATGGTCATGGCACTCTCATTGTCACAGTGCAACGTGATGGATGCGACAGACTGACGCAACTCGGCCAACAGACGACGCAACCACACACTCTCACATGCGCCTAAGCCAAGAGCAACGTACTCATCCTCAGCAGTGCTACGTGCAACACACCCCTGCTTGCCACTGCGCCAGGACACAACTGTGCTGCCAATCAGAAAGATCTAGCCTGTGCGACTCTTACCGTCCGGACTGCCGGCCCATTCATTGTCGGTGTAGCCCACCGTAATAATAGACGGCCGATCTAGCATGAGACCTCGCCGAGGAGTCGAGACGACATAGCACAGTACTCAGAGAGTTGCCTCGTAGTGGAGGTGACGCGGCTCTTGAGAGAACTGGTCCACGAGGTTGACTGCGAACGCGATGTCTGGGCGCGTCGTCGTCGCGAAGAACATCAGTGACCCGATGACTCGCACATACGTGGTCACATCAACTGGCTCCCCCACAACAGCTGGGTAAGGACTCTTCAGCTTCACCTGGCCATCAGGTGACATGGGTGAGGATGCGCTCGGCACAAGTGGCAGGTCCTCCGCAAAGCGGGTGGAGAGAGTCTACACATAGGCGGCCTGGTGGATGGGCAGGACGCTCTGGGAGCGATCATGCTCAAGCTCCATGTCCAGGAAGACTCTGGCAGACCCTAGTTCCTTCATCTGGTAAGCGGTGTACAGCAGGTCCTAGACACGCTGGATGGCAGCCGTGTCTGGCGACGGAATGAGTAGATCGTCGACGTGAACTAGAACAGAGGCGAAAGTCTGGCCTCGCGGAATGACAAATAGTGCGGGGTCAACGGTGCTGCGCTAGAGCCCGCCACAAAGGAGCGTGCTGCTGATTTCTTGGTTCCGGTACCGAGACGACTGCTTTAGGCCGTAGAGGGCCTTGCGCAGTCGCCAGACTCTCCCTGTGCCATCGTCAAAGCCTGGGGGCTGCACCATGTAGAGCTCCTCACCCTCCAGTTAACCATGGAGAAACGCGTTGCTTACATCCATCTGATGCAGCTCCCACCCATGTTGGGCGACCAGGCTAAAGAGTGCCCGGCTAGTGGAGAACCGACCAACTGGGGCAAAGATCTGGTCGTAATCGACCCTAGGAATCTGGGCAAACCCCTTGGCTATAAGGCGGGCCTTGTACTTGTCCAAGGACCTGTCGGGCTTCCACTTGCACCGAAAGACCCACTTGGCGCCGATGGCCTACTGTCCTGGAGGAAGGTCGACAAGGTCATACACGTGGTGTTGTCGGATAGCGGCGAGCTCATCGGCGTAGGCAGCGTCCCAGTGTGCAGCCTCAGGAGAGGCTCGTGCCTCGCCCAGGGTGTCTGGGTCCTATGGGCGTCCTATGGAGCGGACTGAGAGAGCGTGTGCATCTCGAGCCCTAGGTGAGATGCGCGTGAGAGCAGCCACGACATCGTACCGATGCTTATGATGAAGCATGGCGTAGCTCAGTGCGGTTGAAGGTCTGAAATGACGGTCGAGATGGTCAAGCCGAGGGCCTTGGTACCGAGATTCCCCACTCACGACCGTGAGAGCGGAGGACACATGTGGAGCCACGAGGGGTCAAGGCGCCACGGAGCGCGGTGATACGGCCTGCGCGCTCACCGACGGTCTGGGTCGCAGGTTGTCGCCTGGGCCACGCGTGTAGCGTGGCAGGGTAGGCGATGGCACTGAGCCCTCCGGGCCACTGGAGTCAGACGGGGTTGCTGGCCCGGAGGGGCCCGCGGATGAAACCGGGGCTGTCGGCCCCGAGGGACCAGCGGAAGCGACTGGGGCGGCCGGCCCGGAGGGACCTGCGGACACGACTGGGGTTGCCGGCCCAGAGGGACCAGCGTACGCGTCCTGGGCGGTCGGCCCGGAGGGACCAGCGGAAGCGACTGCGGCTGCTGGCCCGGAGGGACCAGCGGACGCAACAGGGGCGGCCGGCTCCGAGGGACCAGCTGACGCGACTGGGGCTGCTGGCTTGGAGGGATCCGCGGACACGACTGGGACGGCAGGTCCGGAAGGACCAGCGGACGTGACTGGGGCTTCTGGCCCCGAGGGACCAGCGGACACGACTGGGACGGTCGGCCCAGAGGGACCAACAAACGCGACTGGGGCTGCTGGCCCGGAGGGATCTGCGGACACGAATGGGGTGGACGGCCCGGACGGACCAGCGGATGCGACTGGGGCCATTGGCCCGGAGGGACCAGTGGACAGGACTGGGGCGGCTGGCCCAGAGGGACCTGTGGACGTGACTGGGGCTGCTGGCCCGGAGGGATCCGCGGACACGATTGGGGATGCTGGCCCCAAGGGACCAGCGGACGCGATTGGAGGTGCCGGCCTGGAGGGACCAGCGGACGGGACTAGGGCTGCCCGCTCGGAGGGACTAAGGGATGTGTCACCCGGAAGCGGTAGGACGGAGGATGGACTCACCACTCCCCCACGCGACGAGATAGACACGAACGAGCTGGAGCGATTGAGGTCGCGAGGAAAGAGGTCCTCAAAGAAGAGGGTTTCCTAGACAATGCAGTGTCGGGAGGGATCCCAGAGGCGCCAGGCCTTGGACTGACGAGAGACACCGAGGAAGGTATAGGGACGTCCGTAGGGGGCGAGCTTGGCGCCCTGCTGCGGGGCGGGCAGCCACACAATGGCCACGTAGCCAGAGACGCGAGCCGAACGGAGGTCAACTCACTGACCGCACCAATGGTGGTACGGTGTGGACTGGCGGGGAAGGGGACCGTGGGGAATCCGGTTCCGGACCCAGGTCATGTAGGCCATGGCTTCAGAATAGAAGCCATCGGATAGACCAGAATCGACCCGCATGGTGCGGACAGCATCCGCCATGGTACGATTCCACCGTTTGGAGACATCGTTCAGGGCGGGCGTGTAAGGCGCGGACGTCTCATGGTGGATTCCGCGGGAGGCGAGAAAGGTCGTGGCTTCAGCCATGTACTCACCACTGGGATCAGAGCGAAAGCGGCGGAGGGAGCGGCCACACTCGCGCTCCGCAAGGACAACCCAGTCCTGGATGGCGTGGGAAACATCGCTCTTCTGCCGAAGGCAGAAGACCCAGCGGTAGTGAGAATAGTCGTGAGTGAGGGTGAGGACATAGCGACCACGCTCACCGAGAGACTCGGTGGGGAGAGGACCCATGACGTCCGAATGGACAAGGTTGAGAGGGGTGGACACACGGGATGAAGACAAGGGATACGTGGACCGGTACATCTTCCCCTGAGCGCAGTCAATGCACTCAGTGGGGCACGAGAGGGGAAAACTATCCGGGTCAAGGCCCTTGGCCGGCTGGTTGCGGAGCATGCTGTCTACGGCGGGAGAGTGGACGTGGCAGAGGCGGCGGTGTAAGAGGCGAGTGTGCTGAGGAGAAAGCGTACTGGTGACAAACACATGGCATGTGGCATCCGAAGGGGAGGAGACAGATGGAGAGGAGGAGAGGCGAGGTACATGCCACAGGTTGCCATGGGCGGTGGCGTGCAGTACAACAAGACCAGACGGATGCAACAACACAGTGCCAATACCACGTGAGTGCACAACGTCCATGCTCATGCGGTCAAGGGTAGTGACGGACAGAAGGTTAAGCTCAAGACCAGGGAGGGCATCCGTCAGAAAGACGTCATCAGAGGGACCACGGAAACGAACGACACCAACACCACGAACAGGCAACACATGGCCAGAGCCTGTCCGGCCACTGGAAACATCGCCTACATGACTGAGCATACTAAAGGCCTCACGAGAGGCCGTCATGTGATGCGTGACCTCTGAGTCGATGATCCAGGTATCAACAGGGTCCTGGACCGTGGTCGCTAGATCACTAACGGTCACATGGCAGCAAGCAAGGGACGCAGACGCGGTGGAAGGATGTGCGAACTCAGACTGCCAATTGTCAAGCCAAGCAACGTCATCCCGGGAAGGGGTAGCGGAGACCATGAGAGAAGACGAGACAGACGAGGAAACGGGGCATGGCCGTAGCTCAGTCTCAATCATGCCGGACTGGAGAGGAGAGCAGGAAATGATGCAACTCGCACTTCCCTGGGAAGGAGGGTGAGGCAGGCTGAGCCGGAACGCGATGAACTACTCCAACTGGTACTCACGGGAGGATGGTCCAGGAGTGTAGACGGAGTGCAGGGTGATGGCGCCGGAGCTCGGGTAGAAGGATGACTGTGCTGGCGCCGACGGCTGCGGCGCTGGTGTCGGCGAGACTGACGAAGCAACCGGAGTGGTGGAGCTGCTGGACAAGGTCAAGGTGTCTGAGGCGGCGACAGTTACGGTGGCAGAGGCGAGACGGCGCTCACACTGGCAACGCGTGCTTTATGAGAGGGCACGTGTACCACCAGTGCCCGGGCTGGCCACAGTTGTGGTAGACCGAGCCGCCACCGCTGGACCCGGTCGACGACTGCTGCTACTGCTACTGCTAACCCTTGTTTTTCTTGTTCCGACGCTTCTTCTTCCCTGACGATGATGAGGTAGCTGCGGCGGGGGAGGCGACGGCCACGGAGGCAACGGAAGGGGAGGCGATGGCAGGGGAGGTGATGGCCTCCGTGTGCTGGAGTCGAGACTCCAGACGAGCTTCCTCAATCCGAAGGAAGAGCTCGTATGCCCAAGGCATAAGGGTATCCTGGGCCGCCATGGTGGAGAGGACGTTGTGAGGGTAGTGGACGAAGACGTCCGCGTACGCATCGGCGGTACCGCGCTTGATGGTGAGGAGCACGGCCAGAGGGGGTGGGGCAGACTTGCCGAGGCGACAAAGGATGTCCTCCGCCAACTGCCAGTAGGAGGTGACCGTCTCAGTCTCCCCCATGTGCAGGGAGTTGAAATCCCATAGCAGGCGGCTAGTCTCAGCCTCGCTAGATAAGCGATGGGGATGAGTGAGGGCGTCCCATGCGGCTGAAGGGTCTGGGGTGGCGCCAGCAGTGAAGTCACCTAAGAAGGGCTCGATGGCAAGATGGGAAGTCGGAGGCGCAACAGGGACTAGAGCCCAAACAGCACGACCAGCGTCATACAACTGGTCGGCCAGAGTGGCATCATACGGCAAGCCGTAGTATGCCCACAGGCCCTCATCCTACGCCCAAATGCGATAGCTCAGCTCCCAGCTCCGGAACTGCTCGCCGGCCTGAAGCAGCGGCGGCGGCGTCTCAAAGTCCTTTTGCATGTGGCCGGCACCCAGAGTGGGACCAAGGATGGAGGTCATAGTCTGCCGCTGGCGGTGAATCTGCTTTTGCGCCAGGTATTGCGTGGCAGCAGACACAACTGGACTGGCGTGCCATGGAGGGGGGAAGGATGGCATTGCACTGGGGGCAGATTGAGAAACCAACGGTTGCAATGCCGCAAGGTGCTGCGTCAGGGCGGCAAGCTATTTCTGAAGAGGAGCGAGGGGGTCAGGGTTGTCGCCAACGACGTCGGAAGGCTGTTGCCGCTACTACTCCTCCTGCCGCTTCTGCTCCTGCTACTATTGCTCCTGCTCCTGTTGCTGACCCTGCTGCTCCTGCTATTCCTACTGCTCTTGCTGCTGCTTTTGGCACCGCTGTTGCTGCTGCTGCTGCTCCTGCTGTTGCTGTTGCTGCCGCTGCTACTGTTACTGCTGCTACTGCAACCGCTGCAAGAGGGGGGGCTTGGGGTCCCCCCAAAAGAGGAGGACCCCTCCCCAGTGCGGCTACCAGCCATGGTGTGATGCCCTTTTTTGTTTGTTTTTTTTGTGGTGCTGACGTCAGCAGTGATGTCTTCTGAGGGCGGTGGACGTCCTTCCTAGTCTTAGGTTTACTTCCCCCTTCCCTTGCCCCCTTTTGTTGTTTTTCATGTTTTTTTTTGTTTTTGGTGAGTTGATGATGTCTGTAGTGACGTCAATAGTGATTTCAGGAGCTGGATGCTGACGTCAGTAGTGGTGGTTGTTGGAACCGCTGTTGCAGCTGCTGTTGCTACTGCTGATGCTGCTGTTGCTACTACTAATGCAGCTGCTGCTGCTGCTGTTGGTGGTGGTGGTGCTGCTGTTGTTGTTACTACAGCTGCTGATGCTGTTGCTGTTACAGCTGTTGCCGCTGCTGCTGCTGTGGCTGCTACTGTTGCTCTACTGCTGTTGCTGCTATTGTTGATGCCGTTGTTGCTGCCCGTAGCAGCAACTGCTACTGCTACGGGCTGCTGCGGTTGCTGTGGCGGCTGTGGCAGCAAGCACCGCTACTGCAGCCGCAACAGCAAAAGCCGGTGGGGTGGGGGATTTTTTTCTTGCGTTTTATTTTCTTGTCTCGTCTGTCACAGCGGGCGGCTACCCGCTGCTGGCTGCAAGCAGCGGGATGCTGCTCGTTGGAAGCGAGCTGCTTCTTGCTGGCAGCAGCGGGCTGCTTCTCGCTACTCGCTTGCTGCGGGCAGCGAGCAGCAACAACCGCTGCTGGTAGCTGCTCACTGCAGTCGTTGTTGCAGCTGGCTGCTGCTGCGGCTCGTAGCTGCGGCTTCTACAGCCTACTGCTGCTGCTGCTACACGCTGCTGTAGCTATTGCTTGCTGCCGTTGCTGCTCTCTGCTGCTATGGGCTACTGCTGCTGTGGGCTCCTATTGCTGCGAGCTGCTGCTGCGGGCTGCTGTTGCTGCGAGCTGCTGCGAGCTGCTACTTGTGCATGCTACAGCTGCTACACGTAGCTGCTGCTGCCTGCTGCTGCCACTGCTTGCTGCCGTTGCCTGCAGCTGCCGCTGTTGTAGACTACTGCTGCTGCGTTTTGGTGCCAGTCACTGCACCTGGGTGACGTTGCAGCGTGTGTCGTCGCCTCGCAGGTGTTGGACGCGGCCTGCCGCTCACCTCCTCGCGTCACGCATGGGGTCAACGCTGCCAAAACGTTTCGACAGCATTTCCCCTTGCCCAGTGGCCGTGGGAAAAAATCTGACGCCGCCACCAGGTGGGTCAATGCTGCCGGAAGAAATCTGGCACCATTTCCCTTGCACTGGCGCATATGGGGGTCCGCCGGTGTTGTCTGGCACCTGTACGCCAGTCTTCTGCTACTGCTGCTACGCACTGGCTGTGATACCAAGCTTGAAACCTAGGCAGCGGGTTGGGGCAACATGCGTTTTTGATGCAGCGTACGGGCTTCCACTCTCGTTGCTTAAGTCTGCTGCCCCCTCAATTGGCTACTCTAGAGTCTAAGTCTGGAAGCTCTGGGCTTGTTACTCAAAAACGCGTGCGCCAGTGTTAGCGCCAGAAAGCAGCTGAAAACTGAAAGTAACTGATTAGGAATGAAGAATGACCAACAATGGGAGACCCGTCCAAGTTCTAGCTCTCCTCCCACTACTGTATAACTTGTTGCTCAGCTAACCAGCCAATCAGAAAATAGTGCTAGACCTATTTTCTGGCAGGCAGGGTTTTCTCGGTGAGCCCTGCCAGACAGCCCAAAACCCGGTCGTCGTCTCTTTTGCCTAAAAACTGGACCATACCATAATACGGACGCTGTGAACGCAGTCGTGCAGTCAGAATTAGCTAGAAAAATAGCTACAAAACGTTATGGCTGCCCGAACCCAGGCAGAGCTTACGACAGTCAACGATGCCAAACAGGGCCATACAGTAGGAGACATGGACCCTAGACACCGCATGATGCTGCAGACGCAATGCCACGGCCACACACAGTGCTAAGTGCATGCAGGCAGCATCTGCAATGCCAGTGACTGCCAGCCGCCCAACCACCGAGGAGGCCTGCTGATGGAGCTGAGCGCATCGCCAGAGGGAGGAGGCTCCAGTGATGGGTGAGTGGGCCTCAGCGTGCGTCGGCTCCATCGAGCGTCACTCCAGCAGCATCAAGCCTCGCCGTCAGTCATCTGCACGCCGATGTACACAAGCCAGGAAGACACAACACAGTACAATGAGAGATGCACAAAAACCAACACGTTCATCCAAGCTTTCTTCTGCATGCCATCCATTTGTATGTTGCCCAGTCTATCGGAGTACCTGCCAGAGTGCTCCCTATCTCCATGAACTCATCCACTTCGCCCCATCTATTTGTTGTGATTTGTGACGGTCTCGTTGACCTGTACACTTAAGTGTGACCACTCAGCCGTGTCCATGCTCGTGCAGATCCTTGATGCGGACCCAAGTCATGCTAGTGCATTGTCTCGTGATGGACTACCTACTTGGAGTTGACCCACGACCGCCCCAGAGTCCTGGATGTTGCCTGGGACCTGTAGTTTTCCTACAGCCTGTAGGATTTCATCGGTGGATTGGTTATGCGCCCGATTTGCATGTTTTGCATTGTGTGTCCACCGTTTGATGCCAGATGCATGCATGTGACCAGTCATAGTGTCCGGCTCAAGATCCTGCATGTTTAGATTCAGACGACGCAGCCTTCTGACTTGTGTGCCCAGAGTTATGACCAAAGCTGTGTTTTCAGGCCGGTTTTAGGGCACACCTTGCACTTCTGCGTGCGACACCTGCCGTGCACCACGGCAGGTATTTATGCTGTGGACTTTTTGTTTGTTCACCCTCTCTGCAGTTTTAAGCTATTGGAGCTTATGAGACTTTGCGTGTCTCCCTAGCCTGACCTTCGCTTTTTCTTGCACCTGCTTCCTTGCTAGTGCGCCAGCTGACCGGACAGTATCACCACGTCAGCAACAGCAAGGTTAGGAAGCTTCCTAGCAATTTCTCATGGTATCATAGCATTTTAGTGATCTCCTTGGCGCAGTGCCCATGGCCTCCACACCCCTCATACATGACTGGCAGGATGTCGTAAAGGTGGATGATCCCACACAGCTAGGGAAGACAGTGGATGTGACCTTGTACCTCCGTCTCATCGGATCCTTGATGTACCTGCCCACTACCACACGCCCCGACATCGCCTTTGCCGTTAACCTCCTTGCACATTTTTTGCTGGCTCCATGTGATAGAGCCCTTCATGTGGTTGTGCAAGTGGTGTGGTACGTGGTCTCGACACCGTACCTTGGACTGTGCTTTCGCCGACAGTGTTCGGTGGTTCTTGACGGCTACACCGACAGCGACTGGGCCTGGAGTCCAGATGGGCGTAGTCGCACCGGCCACGTGTTCCTGCTCAGTGGTACCGCTATGTCTTAGCACAACGGGAAGCAGGGCTACATTGCACGTAGCTCATCGGAGTCAGAGTATGTCATCGGGTGTAGGGGCAAAAGAGGTAGTGTGACTGCATTGCTTGTTCCTTGAGTTGGGTCAGTCAGTGCCCGCCATTGTGCTTTGCTACGACAACCAGAGTACGCTTGCCATTGCCAAAACCTCTGGTGTTTTTCATGCTCTCATGATGCACATTGCGGTTGAGCATCATTTTGTGTGTGAACTGGTGGAGCGACACGTGATCTCGGTCATCTGGGTTGGCACTGACATGTAGTGTGTTGATTTCTTTACAAAGGCACTGGCTCGCGGGAAGTTTCTGGTGGCCATTTGTTCTATTGGACTTTGTCCCTTGCCTCAGAGTGGTTGAGTGCGAGGTGTGTCTTTGTCTATATCACAACTGTTTGCTTACTCATTGCATTCGTTTCAGTGCTACACGCTTTTGGACATGCGTACCATCGAGTCATGGGGGAGTGCCGTGATTTGTGACGTTCTTGTCGACCTGTACAGTTTACTGTGACCACTCTGCCATGTCCATGCCTTTGCAGATCTGTGAGGCGGACCTAGGTGGCTTCGGTGCATCTTTTGGTGATGGAACACCTACTCGGAGCTGACCGACGACCGCTCCAGAGTCCTAGATGATGTCTGGGACCTTCTATGGTTTTCCTGCAGCCAGTAGGATTTCATCAGTGGACTGGCCGTGGACCCGATTTGCATGTTTTGCATTGTGTATCCACCGTTTGATGCTGGATGCATAGCATCTGGCTTGAGATCCTGCACATTTACATTCAGACAGCATAGCATTCTTACTTGTTTGTGCAGAGTTACGGCCGAAACAGTGTTTTGGGCCGGTTTTAGGACAGACCTTGCACTGCCGCGTGCGACACCCGCCGTGTGCAACGGCAAGTGCTTATGCTATGGACCTGTCATTTTTTCACTCTCTCTGCATTACTAAGCTATTGGAGCTTGTTAAACTTTGCGCATCTCCCTAGCCTAACTTTCGTTGTTTCATGCACCTGCCTACTTGCTAGTGCGCCAGCTGACTTGAAAGTGTCACCACGTGGGCAGCAGTAAGGTTAGGAAGCTTCCTAGCAGTTTCTCACTATTGACTCGGGCAGTATTCGTGCAATGCAGAGGCCCAACGAGACCCATGTTGTATTGCTGGTGAGCGTCCCCAACTTGATGCTATTGGAGGAGGTGGACAAGGCTCACGACAGTGGCAGCTATATCGATACATTCTACCATAATGCCCCTTACATTTCACTATTTTTTTTAGCTGGATCAATTGAAAGAAACATTCAAATTTCATTTCTAGCCTTAGAATGCCAGACATCTTTCGTCCAAAGCCCTTGTACCGTATTACCGCAATAACTTGGAAGGAGAATAATGATGAGCACTTCCAAACCCAGACATTTTGTAACTGGTCATGTCTCGAGCTCTTGCACTTATGTCGTCGTCGAAGTTCGCATAATGGCGTCCAAAGCTCGCTTGAGGGTTTTTCCCCTCTGCGCCACTCTTGAAGGCAATCGTTATCAACGACCGGTGCAAGAAAACTTGAATGTTTCAAGTCTCTGGAGGCCCATTTCTGTTTTTACCTTGCCCCCTGGTCCAAGGTCTGAAAAAAGGGGTTATTACCCCAAAACTGTGAGAGTTCGCACGAGTTTTCCGCGTCCAAAACTCGAAGTTCGTATTAAATGAACTCAAGCCTTGTTGTATACACGATGGCACAAAATCGTCACGTACAAGGCACGTCCGTTGATTCTGTGCCGGCAATATTCGTCTCTCTTACGCCTCTCTTGCTCGCAAGGATCCCTTGTCCTCGCTCGCTCTCTCTGGCAAGAAAGGTAGACAATGGTGAGCGTAAGAGGCCACGGGCCTCGTCCTCGAGGCCCTCGTGGCCTCTCGGCCGCCCATCGAGCCACTAGCTCAATCACCGGCTAGTGGCTTACCGGTGGGTGGCCAGCTGGTCATCTAATCGGCAGTTGGCCACTCAGCCATCCGGCCTGCATTCGTCGCATGGTTGGTCACCAGCCAACCCTCGCATTAGGAAGGGGAGGATGTAAACCACCCCCTCGTTACTACGAGCTCTGAGGGAAAAACCGGCCCTCTTGCTACATTCCTCCCCACTTGTTTTGGACCGTCCCGGTTCATGACCAAGAAGTGAGAGTATGCGTTAGCGAGTCATCAACATTGTGAAAGAAAACTAAGAAGTTCAATCACCACGTAATCATGAACATGTGCACGGCACTTGGACCTAAGCACCTTGTTGGTCATCATGGCTAGCAGCCCCCCTCCTTAAGGTTAGAGCGTCTGCGCGACAACCACCTTGGACGTCCCCAACCTCCTATTGTCGTTGTCCATAAATGTCGCCCTACAGGAATGTTCACTTTTCCCGCACTCAGGTAATGCCCCCTGCCACGCATCAATCTGTGCGAGCTGCAAGCTCGCTCCACTACTTGTTGACCACTCCTGTAGTAAACTGTGATTTACGTTGTATTCAGTTCCACAACCGGCCCAATGAACGAGGTATTCCCTAACAACACATGACCGGAGTGTATGCTCTCGGTGCTAAAGCAAGCAAAAGACCTCTTATTGGCCATCGACAACAAGGACTGTTGGCGGTGGCTAAACGGTTCCGTCTTCCGTGTATGGACCCAATAGGCTCACATGAAACACGTCATGTATCTTCATACTTAGCGAAAGCAGCAATCGGTATGCCACTGGCCTGATGCCCGCCACAATGGGAAATGGCTCAATCCACTTCGCTAGAGGTTTTTGCGCCCTTGGCGACTTCAACCGAAGGTTCTTAGTGCTAAGCAGCACTTTTTCATTGATGTCAAACGAGATCCCACGGCGACTTATGTCAACACATGCATCTTTTTCATGGACGAGCTGCTTGAAGGTGACCTTTTGCCTCAAGTAACAAGGATTCTATGCAATCAGCAAAAGCTCAAGTAGAACAAACCTATCCTCCTATACTCCCACTCTTCATCAATGAAGTGGGAACCACTAGATACCGACCATTATTCGACACAAACAGTGTGAACAATGTAGACTCGTTCACCGAGTTATTCACCGCAAACTCTACCAGTGCTAGGAATTCGTCCAAGACATTCATGACAGGGTCCACATACATGCACACCATCTACTCTAGAGTGCGATTCATGTGCTCTCTTTGTTCATTAGTTTTAGGGTGAAATACTGTTGACTCGCAGACAAAGTACTCGAGCATCTTTTGCTGAAAGTTACTAGCAATTTTTCTACCTTAATTTGCAGATAAAGCGCAATGGCAAGTCGTGGTACTTCACACCTTCAAAGAAGAGACGAGTGGCCTCCTCTGCGTTCACATCACTTGTGGTAAGAATGAAGTGTGTCATCTTCATGGGAAGATCTATGACCACTAGTATTGCATTGTGACAACGGGCCGTGTCCAGAAGACTAGTAATGAAGTCTATGCTAACGCACTCCCACGGAGTCCTAGGGATGAGAAGTTGTTGGTGGAGACCAGCAGGCTTTTTGTTACTAGCCTTGTTCCGAAGTCATGGATGGCATGTCTTACAAAACTTCGGACATCAACACTCCATCCTCGTCACTAGTAGTGGTCCGTGAGTGCCTGTCTGATTTTTTTAGGCTCCACATCAATTGTGACCGGCGGGTTGTGGAATTGGGAGATAATCTTCACTCAAAGGTCTCCCGAGTCTGACACAACTTGTTCTCCGTGCCAGAAGATTCTTGCGGCCTCCACCAATCCGTACTTGTCCAAATTCAAGCACCATGGAATCAATCATCCACACCGTATCCCATCCGTATCTTGTTTATACCGCCGTTGTAGTGGATGATTTCTCGAGGTGGTTACTACAGAGGTGCAGAGGGATATTGTGCTTACATGATTACTGTCGCAATGGCCATAAACCACCCACCAACCTTGGTGGTTGCTGCAATGTCCACAGGTTGTTAGCTTAGTGGATCGGCCTCGTTGATCTGTCGTGGTCAATATTCCCAGGTGAACAAGAATCGGCTCAGGTATTCGCTCCAACGCGCATGTCATCAGTGTAATTTCAGTTGTATTTGGAAAAAACACCAATGGGTTGTGGTCGGTCACGACCGTCACACCCCTTTCAGCGCCATGTTGTTTCATGGATTTGGAGGAAAGCCATAATGTCGTCCACGTAAACCAAGATAAACTGGCCAGGTTGCTTGGTGAAAACTGGGTTCATTTCTCCTTGGAAGGTTGCCGGGACGTTTCTTAGCCTGAAGCATGAATCCCAGAAGTGATAGTATCCCATGTATGTTTGAAACGTTGTTTGGGGCACATCATCTTCAGTGATGCGGATTTGATAGTACCCTTGAGACAAATCCAAGAACAAACATACTCTTGCCCCTTGGATTTGGTCAAAGAGGTCCTCAATCCATGATGAACGAAATCAGGTTTTCACTGTCAACTTGTTCAATGCCCAGTAGTCCACCCACATGCGTATGTTTTTGTCCCTTGTGTTCACAAAAAGGATCATCGCACCGTATGGCAAGCTACTTGGCTCGATCTATCCTTTTGCAAGGTACTCTTTGATTTGGCTTTTACCCGCTCACCTTTCTGCTGGACTAAGGCAATACGTGGATCGCAACAGAGGAGCCGCCTCCGACTGCAGTGGAATCGTATGGTCCATGTGTCGTTCATGTAGAAGCTCAGCCAGTGGGTCTTGGAATACATATGAGTAATCCACCAACAGAGATTTGATCTTTTGTGACGTATCTTCCTTCATATCATCCTCCACTTTCTACAGTTGAGCCAAGAAGCATCGGCATCCTTGTCCAGTACCTCTCTTGACCTACATTACAAGCAAACTGGCATGGACTTTAGATGAATCAATGACAATTCTTTACTTGGAATCAACGTAAAATGACAATGGCCATGTTGAAGGATCAAGCACTTTGATTCAAAGCACATCAGAGCCTTGTCTTCACAAAGCCATGGATTGCCAAGAACCACAGCGGATGGGTGAAGAAGGTTGAATACCTTCAACGTGACACTCTGTGTGTAGCCTTGAAGGCAAAATCTTGTTGTATAGCTACCAGTCACTGGTACGGTATGGTTGTCACCAACGAAAACTACGCCATTTGATGGTTCGTACTTGAAGCCCACCTGTTAGGTAGATCCAAGACTAACAAAGGACTCATCCTCTCCAGCGTCAGCCAGTACATTCATGGGATTTGCAGCTATATGTCCTTTGAACTGCATGGTTTTGTTACCTCCACTCTTTTGAGTAAACAGGCTCGACAGCGACAAGTGGAGTTTGTGATAAACACAAAATCTGTATGACGGGTGGCGCAGGTTATGATTCACCCACTCAAGTCTACATCTTGTGGGCATGTGTGAATTAGGCTAGCACCTTCCAGTATTTAAACTTGATTGGGTCAAAATCGTTGACCAAAGGTACAACAAACCTGATTGAACTCATTGCTTTGAGGGCGTTTCCTTCAATCACTGCACCACACAACTCTTGCACTGTGGTCAGTGTCGCCACCATTAAGCATGTACTATCATGAATCTCATCCCGAGATGCAAGGTTTAGTAAGCATTGCCAATCAACAAGTGTAGAATGAGGCTCAAAAAGAGAGGAGAAAACAAAAGAGAAATTTGTACTCGTCAAAAACTCGAACTGTTTCACAACCTCATCTGAAAACACGAACCCCGACTTGTGATCCAATTTTTCCCCTAAGTGATCCCCACTAACATCACTTAGGGGTGGGGACAATCCGTACCACGGCACTGTCCGTTACCACTTTTGGACACATTTTTGCGATTGTGGCCCTGTCCGCAGCCTCCTGCTGCACCATCCCCACGAGGTTTTGTAGCTACGGCCAATGTCGCGGCTTCTTGTCAACCACCCGCAGTCTCACGGCACGGGGCCCTAAAGTTGCCCGGCTGCATACAATTGTGGCAAAGCCCGTCACGGTAGGCTGTATTGTCTTGCTCATGAACCCCCTACAACTCGTCATTGTAGTGGCTACGCTTGTTGTTGGGGACCTAGTGTCCACTAGCCTTCTTGGTAAGAGGGTTTACGGGATTATTGCCCTTGGCCTTGCCACGCAGTCCGGCGGACCCATAAGCCTCTGCAACTTCCACATGCATGTCGTTGCCTTGTTGTGTACGCACATTCAACCATGCACTAGATGAGTTCTTCGGGTTTTCCAAATACACTTTGCTCATGTAGTTGAGAAGTGTTCTCTAGTTTGTCTAAGCTTGGTCAGATGCCGTCTTGGTGGTCTTGTCCTTCAGCTTCTCGCTTGCCAGGTCATCACGCAAGTACTCTTGTAGCAAGAACTCCGGGTACTTGAAGGCATGGGTCCCATCGTTCTAGATGAAGCATTTGGCTTTATCCACAAGAGTGGTGAACTCGCTCCAGTAGGCCTCGAGCGAGCTACGCGGCTGCCTGAAGTCCTCGATATTTTTGAAGGCCCGTAGTGCCTCCTCACGCTGGGTGCAATTCTTATGCATGATAGTGCAGAAGGCCTCCCACGTTATGGGCTACCACTCAAGGTGTGGTTGTTGCGCGCCCCACTCCTTTACTACATACTACAAGAGCTTGTCCTCAAGTCGCATCGTGACGAGGTCATCCCACTAAGTGGCGCCCTGTATACATGTAGGACGTGCTCCATGCGCTTGAGTCAGTCAGTCAGATTCACGCCCTTTCAAAATATCTCCACACTGTGGAGGAAGGACATGTTCATGGTCGGTTCCAAAATCCTTGAGGTAGGCAAGTCCTTGCTGCCACTGGCAGTGGCATCAGCACCTGCTGCCTGTTATAATTGTTTCTGCATATGCATTTGGGTGACGCTTTGCAATGCTTTGTCAAGATTGCCGCATTGACGGGTTACCTAATGAGCAGCCAACTACTACAGCACGCGATCACGGTTGAGTTCTATGATGCTTTGCCCGACATGGGCCAGGAGATTGGCTAACGCGAACTTGAGCTCCGATATTGTCAGAGCATCAACGATGGTCTCAAGGGTCTCAAGCTGTTTTTGCACCTGTACCCAATACATGAGGGTACGGTTCACGTACACGCCTCAAAAGAGTCCCATCTTCCGGAGGAGGCTGTCTTTGGTGATGAAGCTCAAGCGGACGGTGGTCTGTCCCATCGCAGCCACATTTTAGGAAAGGGGGTCCGTCCCCACACCTCCGGGTTGTACTACACCTCCATCATCAGTGGTGATCGTGATTTGGCCTGCCATGTCGGTAGCCCACTTGGCAATCCTCCGATGATGGTCGCGAATTGCTTTTGTGGCGATGTCACCCGGCTTGTTCTCGTATGAACTTCTTGCGTGGTTGCTTTCCACCCCTTTTGTGGCAACAAACTCAAGTCGTTGATGACAAAGGCGATGAGGGTCACGATCATCGCCATCGTTGTGCAACAAACTCAAGCCAATTGCTCAAGAAGGGCAAGATGGCATCTCCCTTGAGCCAGCAACATTGGAGATACTGGCAAAAATCTTCCATGAATCACCCTCCTTTTTAAGTTGCTCTCAGGTTGTGAGAGTCTCTAATCTTGGGAAAGGGCAATTTTTCGATGAATGAGGAGGGAAGGAGTCTTGAAAGGAGGGGAAAACTTGGTGTTTTGGGACTGGACACTCCCCACCCTATCCCAAAGAATTAATTTAGCCCATTGGAGGTAAGAGGAAATCCAAAGGAAGGATGAGGATGAAAAACAACTCCTCAAAATATTTCTAATACACTTTACAGACAAGTGTAGATGTAGCACCCTCTAGACGTGTTTTTGCTGTTGTTGCAACTGTTTGCAATGTTCTACATCTGGCATAGCCACACAAACAGTCGCACTGTTAGTCGGGAGGGTCGATTGGCTTTGAGAACCACTACAACGGGTCATGTCTCCAGTTCCTGTACTTAGGTTGTCATTGGAGTTCACACAATTGCATCCAAACCTCGATCCAGAGGTTTTCCCCTCTACGCCACTCATGGGGGAATTTGTCATCAACGACCTGTGCAAGAAGACTTGAATGTTTCAAGTCTCCAGAGGCCTATTTCCGCTCTTACCCTGTCCCCTTGTTCAGGGACCAAAACGAGGGGGTTATTACTCCAAACTCGTGAGTTCAAGCGAGCTGTCTGCATTTGAAACTCGAATTACATACTAAACAAACTCAACTTTTGCTTTTGACACAATGGCGCAAAATCGTTGCGTGCAAGGCACATCGGGCGATCTCACACTGGCAATATTTGTTTCTCTCACGCCTCTGTCACTCGCAAGGATCCCTCGTCCTCGCTCGCTCTCACTTGCAAGGAGGGCAAACGAGGGCAAGGGAACGAGGCCACGGGCCTTGCCCTCGAGGCCCTGGTGGCCTCTCGGGCGCATATCGAGCCACTAGCTCGATCCGCGGCTGGAGGCCAGCCGGTCATTTGACCGGCCGCCGGCCACCCATCCGCCCGGCCGCCGGCCACCCAGCCGGCCGGTCGCCAGCCGGCCGGCGGCCAGCGCGTGGCCAGCCGCTGGCCAGCTCTCTCACTAGCGAGGGGTGGTTGTGAAGAACCCCCTCGCTACTGCGAGATGGGAGGGCCGAACCGGCCCTCCCGCTACACATTTACTCCTCCTGGGTACTTCTGTAAGGGTTGTTAATTAGTTGTACATTGGCTTTCAACAAAGGAGCCGATTCGTTCTTACCCACTGTTGGAAAACGTTTTATGCAAGTTAGTCACGGTTAGGAACTTCATTCACGTATCAGCCAGTAGTAGGAGAAGGAGACTACTATGCCCAGTTTTTCACAGAGGGGTCCTCGTTTTCCCCATTGGTTTTAATCGGTGTGGACTACATCCAAAGTTTAAAAAAAAAGAAGCAACCATTACCCACTTTTCACGACCTGACTACGATACCCACTTTTCAAGTGGGCTAGATACAGGACTGCAGATCGCGACAACAACAGAACGGGTCCCTTGTGGGAGAATTATCTTTATCGGCAAAGTGGAGGTTCACGCCAGCTATGTGGCATGCCATAGTGTCAGTTTTTAAGCTAGCACCGGAGGACCACTGATAGATGCCGATGACATAGTCCATTCTCCATTCAATTGCTGTCGAGTTACTGTTGACTGGATGAAGGAAGACCATTGATGCCCTGGCGTACGATTCCGGGATCCACAGTTTGTACACCAATCACAGTTCACCAAATACGTCTCTTAGCTACCATCAGTCTCGACATTGTAAAACACAGTTTGCGTTGAGGCACACCCGTTCAGGTTTTGAACTGGTAGATTGTATCGGTTTGCACTGTCGACGGAAATACAGACTAGTACATAAATGCATATTGCAACTACCTCATCTTCATTCAAGAAGCAACAACTTGTCATGTGGGGTCAACCCCACCTCCTTGGCTCGGATGACATGTTAACCGAGGGGTGGAAGAACGACATTGAACGTCATGAGTGGGGTTCTCCATGTTACAAAGACCCCTTCATTGCTCACCGGGCATGGGTCGCACTGAAGGAAGAATGGGATTGTAATGTGGCTTGTACCAGGAGGGCTCGCGTCCTCCATCCGCTAGAGGCCACATCCCCAGTGACATCTGAATTGATGGTAAGGATGTTGGGTTGGCCATTGCCCAGTCCAAGACCATCAAACTGCCCAGTCCTATGGGAGCCATGGATTTCGTCCGAGCCACACTTTCCATGCGGATGCAACGATGCCTAGTGCACATACAAATATCGTGCTGGCCGATGACGCTAGAGGCATATTTCATATCTTTGTACATCATACAAACCATGGGTCGAACACTGTATGGACATGACAAGGCTGGCCCCAATGAGGTTCCTAACGCTCGTACGAATAGCAAAGCCATGACATGGGCTAATGTTTGGAGGGCAATCCGATGGGATGAAGTTGGGGCTTGGGGAGGCCAACGTACCATGACCAGTACCACAGATCTCACTCCCTAAGAGGAAATGGAGGCATTGGCTATGATCAAGGCTCGCTGGGACTTGTTCGTTGCAACCAAGGATTTTCCCACTTGGGAGAATGACCCATGCGAACCAGGGACGATGTGCTGGATACTTGACGTTCGCATTACCACTCCTTGCCAACCCAACACCTCCGGGCAGTGGAAGCCTTTGGCTTGAAACCCTAGGTCACTATTAATTCTGGTGGAAAATTCATGCATGTTTGTGTACTCTCTTGATGAAGTCACCCATTTCATCTTGGGTACAACGGTTTGCATTTTCAACTTTATGCCAGGACTTCACACTCGGATCGTAATGGTCTGGTGATGTCACAAGAAGAAACAACAATGTTGGCAGAGAACTTTTTCAGGCTATACAATTGAGTCATAAACTGGATGTTGTTGCATGTATCATGGTTGATAACTCAGTCATGTTTCAGACTAATGTCCATCAAGCTACCCATTTCTTCTTGGGTACTATGGTTTTCATTCTCAACATCGTACCAGGACCGCACACTCTTTTGACAATGGTCTAGAGATGGCACAAGCAGTTACAAAAGTTTTGGAATAGAACCGTTTTAGGCTAGAAAATTGTGTCATGGACTAGACGGTTACATGTATCATGGTGGATAATCCAGTTCTGTATTAGAATGTTTTTCATCAAGGTACCCAATGTCTGGACTCCTAAGGTCTGGATGTTCAACAATGAATGTAATGATTCCTAAGGTCATCCTATGACAATGAACACCAACATGACGTTGTTCATTGAGAAAACAAGCATACTGATTATGGGAAAGACATTTCTCCAATAAAAACATTTCAGTCAATAGAACAGGGGAGTCAAGTATCCATGGCTAATCCACATCTGCAAGTACACCGATAGGCCATGCATGTAGAAAATGATATCACATGCCACACACTCTGATTCACTAGAGAGGTCACACACACCATCAAAATACTCCTCCCCAAAGGGTGATGCACGTTGACCACTAAAGAGATTGGCCACGTGTGACCTGGTCATTTTCTCTCGTCATTGTGCATACTAAGTGTGCTAAGGTGCAGTGTTGTGTCCATCACTGAGTAGTGAAATGGATACAAGTGCCTAATGTCCATGAGGCATGCATTGAGAGACTCCATTGTTTCTGATGTCATGTGACCGCCATGCGGTATAGGACACTTCAAGAGCGTCCACTATTTCAAGTGTAGCCCAGGCTCCCCATCTCCACCAAACGGGTGCTTGTCACCCTTGTCCGACATACGGGAGAGCTCATTGCGGACGCAGTCGAGCTTGTTGTACGTGAAGGCACAAGACATCCTCCACATGATGTCAGCTGCTGCTATATCTACCTCCGACTTGAAGTTCTCTCACAAATGTTACCCGTAGTAGGTGTGAACAGCGCCAGGCAACTGACACTTCACGGCGGCAATGAGTCATGTGTCCCTATCTCTGTTGACTACAGTTCCATTGTGCCAAGCTGTCGGGTACGCCTCTGCAAGACGCTCGCAAAACCAATCCCAGTTTTCCTTGTCCTTTTGTGGGCATATGGCCCACGTAATGGGAACTGCGTGGTTGTTGGCGTCCCAAAACTGAGCCAGCAGTAATACTTGCTTGAAGCCATTTTTTAGGAAATTCCCATCCATGTAGAGCAACCGCCTCACATGCGGCCATCCATTCCAACAGGCACTTGGGGCCACAAACGCATGTTGCAAGAGGTGCTTCTAGTCTTGCTTCGCAAGATCCACTGTGTATGGGTCAACCTTCTTCAACTGCAAGCAGCAAGCGCAAGAACAGACCAGGACACAGCTTCATACGTGCAGGAGATTCTCAAATCATAGACAAGAGGAAAAGTATTGCAACATACTTACGACAGCAATGTAGGCTGGGAAGAGCCCCCACAAGTGGTTCTTCTTGCCCACGAGGTTGGCAAGAGCTTTCTTCTTGGTGTGGTGTATGGCATGGTACGTCGACCGCTCCCCCATGCGTGCCTCCACAATCTGCCCCAAGGTCTTTGACAAGGTAGATGGCTCCTTGGAGACAGTGATCTCGATGTGGCATAGCACCCACTCGGCCTTCCTCGATGGGTCACCTTTTGTCCCAGTCCTGCTACACTTGTGGCCCTCCTTGAAAAAAATGACGGTGTGTTGCTGGTCTTCCTCTGCCATTGTGCCTTAAGCTGCCATGCGTAGCCTCCCCGCCTCTAGTGCTTACACCGGGCCTCCAGCCGCGTCGTTTGCTTCTCACAAAGGTGATCCCTATGTGTGCCGAAACCACGTAGTCCTGCACCACCTCGCGGCAGGTGTCCATATTCCGGAAGGCATTGCCGCCGAGGAACGCCCCCATTGACGGGGGCGTTCTTTTCGAGACGCTTTCTTGGCTTGGTGTCCTTATTCTTCACGCTGGCATCCTGGGAGTCCATAGGGGGAGGGGTGTGTTCATCATCAGACGATCTTGCATCGAGGATAATGGGAGAAGAATTAACAAGTCCCAAGAAGACCCGGTGTATACGTTAACAGCAAGAACGTGGACATAGTTACACCATACTTGGACGGAGTAGCGAATCCAAGCTAGTCAAGACCGACGCCATGGCAATTTTTACGAGTGCAACCCACCCGCAGCCGGGGGGCGGAACAGCCGGAAGCGGGCGCCACCATTCAACCTCATTGGACACTGTTCTCCATGCTCGGGAGAGCGTGGAGTAATGCGCTCTTCCACCAAGAGTTGTTCGACCCAGGAGGCATCTTTGAAGTCACCAAATACAAAGTCGTTTGTGTACCCTTGGGACACACAAGGGTCCTCCTCCTCGTCGAAGCTGCTGACGGTCGCTTTCAGGGGAACGTAAAAGCGGAACAATGTTGGATCCATAACACCCCCTGTGGGTGTAGTATGCAGTAGCATGCACGCAAACATACATCGTACCCACCTAACGGTCACATTTATAGCCATCATACCCACTTACCAGGGTTGAGAACGAGCACAAGTGTCATGGCGAGCGGGATCACCTAGGGAGAGGAAGGCACCAAAAAGAAGCAACATGTTTTCCATGGCGTGCGAGTCGCGCGCACGGTGAACATAGCAGAAAATGCATGTAGCGCACGTCATGCACCATGGTGAACCGCGACACATCATATCCCATGCTACTACTAATGGTCACCGTTGTTGGGATCATCAAAACATTGGCCCGGTTCATCATCTGTGGGAGAACACATCCACAATGGCTTCCGTGTGGCATTCCACACCGTCGTTGGTGGATGCATGGAATTGGAATTGTAGATGTGACAGTTGAAAACAAATATCTGCCAACGTGGCACACGTGTGGCAAGCGTTATCATCGTCCGACGTAGGATTCAGACCCCCTTTGTAATTCAGGAGACGCTACTTGACGGCCATGCATGGTCATGGTTCGTATTACAGGTGGTGGTGACGACACCGTGTCATTGTTTTACAAAGATGACGACAAATGCCAGCAACAAGAATACCCCCCTTCTTTTCGCTCGGGCATTTGGCAACACTAATGCAGAAAACTCGGTTCGACCGCACCACTTTACGTTGACAACAAGTAGACAGATTCGATGACGCTGCACTTCTATCCTCATGTTCATGTTAGCTTAGGACGCAACTCCCACTGGAACAAAAGATGGAACGAATTCGCAGAATTGGTAAACATTGTGACCAGGATATCCACTCATGAAAAAAAATGCATAGACTACCAGGAATGTGGTCATATTTTCCCAGGAGTGGGTATTGCGTACACGGTTAGTTATTATTCGCATTCTGTGGACAATCTGGTCAACCCTGAAAATGAGTGGATAGTCTGGTCGTTTCGTGTAAACACTATGTATTTGGGAAGCTCAAGGCTCAGAACATGGGTGAAAGGGAATTATTCCGTTGAATTGATCCTGGAAACATTTCCATCAGAAGGTCACTTTGATGTTTGCCGGCGGCAAAGAAAACAATGGTCATTGACCATTGCTCAAATGAGGGACGTTGGTCGCGCTTCTGGAGGGTGTTGCCGTTCGTGAGTGAGGGAAACACCCTCACAGCTAGTGCACAGTTTGGGCGAGTGGCATTGTTGATGCAGCGTGCGGGAACCCACCCTCGTTGCTTAGTCTGCCCACTTTGTCTGCTGTATTAAAGTCTGAGAGCTCCGGTTTGTTACTCAAAAGTTGGCGTGCTAGAGTTAGCGCTAGAAAGCAGCTGGAATCAGTTCTAGCCTCACCTCAGCTCTGTGAGGATTGTTAGTAAGAAAATCAGCCAACCAGAAATTTCCTAGCATCATCATGTGACAGGGCCCAGGCCTGAGTGACGGAGACCGCACGGGGGTGCTCCTCAGAGATGAGATCATAGCCTAGGGCTGAGCCTGGGGGAGTAAACTGGGGCAACAAAGCCAAAGGCCATGAGGCCAAGGACCTTGATGCCAAGCTCACCGCTCATGACAGTGTGAGGGGAGAAAGGTGTGTCGGTGGATGTTCTGGAGGCTGGACTGGGGGCCTTGGTGCGAGGATCCGGAGGGCTCCAGCTTACGGGGCCGCAAAATGCCACCAAGAGCGTGGGTGTAGACCTGGTGCGCTGAGGTGCCAATGACAGCAGAGGGAGCCCGGCGAGGACGAGGTAGCAAGGTGGGGTTAGGCGTCGGGTCCGATGTCGAGGAACCGCTAGACATGGGCGGATTCACGGGGGTGGGTGAATTGGAAGCCGGAAGGGGGTCAGCCAAGGGGTCAGGCTGGGTTGAGAACTCAGCGGAGGACTCCAACTCCTATGGGTACGCAGCATCACCCAAAGGGGACCTGGGCGGCGAGATGGATGGCAAGGGAGGAGCATCCGGGCCATCCTCTGCCAAGGGTGTGGATGCGGGGGGGGACTTGTGCCTTTGAAGCCGAAGCGACAACGCGACAAGAATCTCTCACACGAGACGACAGAGACGGAGGCAGAGAGAAGGTAGACAAGACACGAGGAAGGTTGCAAGGGAAGAGGTCCTTAAAGAACATGGCATCACAGTGCTCAACAATGCGATGCCGGACCGGGTCCTAGAAGCGCCGGGCCTTGTATTGACGTGAGACACCGACAAAGGTGCAGAGACGGCCGCGAGGGACAAACTTGCTATCCCACTGGTCCTTTGCAAGCCGGACACTGGCGATGCACCCCCAGACACGAGCATGCCAAAGATCAGCTCGTTGACCACACCACAATGTCTACTACGTGGCCTTGCGGGAAAGGGAACCGTGGAGAACACGGTTCCTCACCCAGGTCATGTAGGACATGGCCTCAAAGAAGAAGCCTTCGGACAAACCAGAATCGACACGCATGATGCAAACAACATCGGCCCTGGTGTGGTTCTAGTTCTCGGAGACACCGTTCTGTTGTGGTGTCCCAGGAGCGGATGTCTCATGAAAGACCCATGACTAGCAAGATAGGTAGTAGTGTCCCCCATGTACTCGTCGTCGCGATCAGACCAAAAATGTTGAAGGATAAGGCCGCACTCGCGCGTAGCCACGAGGTGCGTGGAAAAGATGACAGAGGCCACGTTGCTCTTCCGGTGGCACATGACCCAACGATAGCACGAGTAGTCATCCGTGGGGTCAGCACATATTGGCCGCCCTTGACAATAGATGTGACCGGGAGAGGGCCCATGAGGTCTGAGTGGATGGGCTCCAGTGGGTGCGAGGCTCGAGAAGAGGTCACATGGTATGAGACTCGGTGCATTTTGCCCTGGGCGTAGTGGATGCACTCAATGCGGCAAGGCCACTGGAAGGTGGAGGAATCAAGTCCGAGTGCAAGCTGAGTACCGAGCATGATATCCATAGCATCGGAGTGTACGTGGCAAAGGCAGTGGTGGAGGAGATGCACATGTAGGGGGGAAACAACACTGGTGACAAACACATGTGCAGTGGTGGACGAGGGAGGGGACACGGATGAAGTAATTCAAGTGAGGTGTTAGAGGTTGTCACGACAGAAAGCACGAAACATGACCTGACCGGACGGGCAAAGGGAGACAATGCCAATGCCACAGGAGTGATGAACGTCCATGCTCACGAGGTCGAGAGCTGTGAAAGACAGGAGGCTGAGTACCAAACCCGGCACTTACAATACATCAATCAGGAACACGTCACTAGACGGACCACAAAAACAAATGACGCCATCACCACAAACCGGCAAGATCTTCCCAGACCCCGTTCGAACACTGAACATTCTCAATGAGACCAAGCATGCTAAACGGTTGGCGATAGGACGTCATGTGATGCATGGCCCCGGAGTCGATGATCGAGGTGCCATCAGGGACGCGGACCAAGGTTGTGGTGTTACAATGAGCAATGAAGCAGGACACGGGATGTGACATAGAGGTCACAAGCTGAGCAGATGGGACGGATGCAAAATAATCATGCCAGCCATCCAACCATGCAACATCATCCAAAGCCGGCTTCAAAGGGCAACAGTCGGCTTGCCCAAGGTCCCCTCGTAGGTCAGTCTCTGTCTGGTTGTGGCAGACCTCTCAGCTAGCAGTCACACACCCCGTACTTCCGTAGGGAAGAGGCGTGATGCCGAGCTATGTGGTAATGAAACTCTACAACTGGCGGAACCGAGCGCCGAAGTCGACGGGGGCAACGAATTGTGCGGTCATAGCTCTGGATGGGGGATACAAGCTCCACTTGGACAAAGGCTATGGGTAGTACACTGGCTGCGACGGAGCGTGCTACTGCTACTACAGCGTTGGTGCATACGGTTGTGGCTGAGGCGAGACATACTACTACTCCTACAGCTGCTGATGGAGAAGGGACGTCGGAAGCTGTTGTCGAGGCTGAGGAGCCGGCTGCGAGGTGGAGTAGGTGGTGGCCACAGTGCTACTAAGGGAGAAGTGAACACCGGTGGCTACGGAGGTGCCAAAGCGACGCTCACGTTGATGGCGCATGGCAGCGACAATGCAAGCCTTGTCAGTAGGGATGGGACACGTGTACCACCCGTGCCACGTCTGGTCGTAGTTATGGCACGTCAGGGTAGTGCCACCAAAAGAAGATTGCTGCCCCTTTCCCTTGCCCTTCCTACTCTTCTTTCACTTGCCCTTGGCGCTGCCGGTGGAGGAAGCTCCTCCACCCAGCTCCTCTGGGTGGACGAGCTGCCAAAGGTGGCAGCTACGATCGCAAAGGAGCCAATGTGCTAAAGCTGTATGTCCCTATGCGCTTCCTCCACGCTGAGGAAGAGGTCGTACGTCCCAGTCATCAAAGTGCCCTTGGCCGCTAGCGCCTCGAGGAAGCCAACGGACTCAGACTCCCTCATGTGAAGGGAGTTGAACTCCTTCAGAAGGCGACTGACATCCACCAGGCCAGAGGCGCGATACAGCCGTGTCAGCGTGTCCCAAGCCCGCCGGGGATCGGCGCTGGTGTCGTTAACGGTGTCACTGAGGAATGGCTCCATGGCAGCACGGTCTGCATCGCAATCAGTGAAGATGAGTCCGCAGACAGCATGGCCTATATTAAGCGCCTGCTCCGGGATGGTGTCGTCATGCGGAAGAGTGTAACACGACCACAAGTCCTCCCCCTGTGCCCAGATGTGGTAGAGCAGTTACCAAGATGAGAACTGTTCATCTCCAACAAGGGCAGGAGTGGGGGACTCGAAGTCCTTATGTCGAGAGGGGCCCGATGCTCCAGTACCTAGGATGCTAGTAACCGTCTGCTACTGTTGCTCCACTTGTTGCTGCACTGTTTTCTGCGCTGCCGTAGTAAGAGCAGGACCAGGCTGTCCGGGAAGGACAGTCTGACTAGTGCTGGTTGTGGCAAGCATCTGGCACAGCTGATCGACCTGGCGCTACAGATCGCTATGGGGTCTGCAGTGGGCAGGTCTGCAGAGCTATCATGCGTGCCAATGACATTGTCCTGACTGGGCATTGTTGCTGCTGCTGAGGCCACTGATGCCTCTGCTGCCACTGTAGTTACTGCTGCTGCTACCGCTGCATTGTTGCCACTGCTATTGCTGCCACTCCCGCTGCTGCTACTACTATTGCTGCCTCTGTTGCTAATGCTGCTGCTGCCGTTGCTGGTGCTTGCCGGTGCTGCTTTTGCCACTGTTGTTGCTGTCGCCCCACGCCGGGTTGGTGCGCAGTCTCCCCTCCCTTAAGAGTTGGATGATGAAAGTGGTCCGATAAAAGATATGACTGAATTTCTCGCAGACTTGGGATAGTGGAAAACATTGACCTCCAGTCCAGAAATTTGACTAACTGCTGAAATTGTATTTTCTTGAGTTTGGACACTTAAAATTAATGTCATCAAAATCAGGCAAAATTTTGGCCATTGGTGCGCCTGACTGTGCTAAATGCAGTGGTGGAAATCTTGGCTTGAAGAAATGAAACAAATTGCCAATACGATCTAATTTTGTGCTCAGCTCGAAATGTTAAAAAAAACTGAATCTTCAACGCAGAACAATTATTGTCGGAGGCTACAGACCATCAAATGAGCCGAGCATGGTGGCAATGGAAAGCTTGTGATCTTAGCTTTTGACCGAGCCTGTTAATGCAATGTTTGATGTCCGTTTGATTCGGTGCAGTCGGGCATAGAGGATGTGGGTGGCTGATGCGATTTGGAACTCCATCTCCTTGTTCGTGCCACTTCCATGAAGGTGTAAGGACAAGCCAATAGCTACAAACGGTGCTCCTGCCTCTTTTCTCTCCCTCTTGGGTATCTGTTGCTGCCCTTACTGCTGCTCCTTGCTATTACGGCTCTGTCTGACACTGTTGCTGCTGCTGCTATTGCTGCTGCGTCTCTTCTGATACTGCAGCTACTGTGTTGGTGCTACTACTGCTGCTACTGTTGTGGGTTACTCACACCTCTGGTTGACTTTGCAACGTCCATTGTTGCCAGCAGGTTGCCTGACATCACTGTGCTGGTCGCTCACCTCCCTGCATCAAAACGTGGGGGTCAGAGCTGTTGGAAAAAATCCGACAATGTTTCCCCTATACTGGTGCGTATGGGAGGTCCCTCGGTGTAGTCATGAACGTGTACGCCACTACTACTGTTGCTGCGTCTGTTGAGCTATGGCTTTGATACCAAGAAGGAACTAGCTAGAGCGCAGGCTGGGCCAGTGGCATTGTTGATGCAGTGTGTCAGAACCCACGCTCGTTGCTTAGTCTGCCCCCTTAGTCTGTTGCACTCGAGTCTAAGTCTGAGAGCTCTGGTTTGTTACTCAAAAGTGTACGAGCCAGAGTCAGTGCAAGAAAGCAGCTGGAATCAAGCAATGACTGATTAGGAATGAAAAATGAGCAACCAACTGAGATCCCTCCTAGTTCTTGAAAACCTAATGCAACATGTTGGGACAGCAGTGTTGTTGATGTTAAGTGCGGGAATCCATGCCCGTTGCTTAAGCTGCCCCCTCAGTCTACTGCACCAAAGTCTAAGCCTGAGAGCTCAGGTGTTCTTAATAAAAAACGTGTGCGCCAGAGTTAGGGCCAGACAACAACTGAAAGCTGGAAATGACTCATTAGGAAGTGAGAATAAGCAACAATGGGAGACCCCTCCAAGTTCTAGCTCCCTCCCAACTCTGTAGAGCTTGTTACTCAAATTCTAGGCCAATCGGAAAAATGACCTATTTCTAGCAGGCATGGTTTTCTTGCTTAGCCCAGCCAGACAGCCGACAGCCCAAAATCGGGACGTCGTCCATTTTGCCTGAAAACTGGACCATACCATAACACGCACACTCCAAACACAATCATGTGGTCGGAATCACCTAGAAAAACAACAGCCATGATTTGTAGTTGCCTGAACCCAGGTGACGACTACGCTAGTCCTCGGTCCCAACAGTGCAGTCTGACCCAGCACTGGACGCATGTAGACAGCATATGCAGTGACAATGACTGCCAGCGGCACAACTGCCAATGAGGTCTGCCGATGGAGCCAAGCACGTTGGAGGGAGGAGGCTCCAACAAAATGCGTATAGGCCTCAACGTGCGTCGGCTCTACCAGACGACACTCCAGAAGTGTCACGTCTTGTCGTCAGTCATTTTCACGCCAATGTACACAAACCGGAGGGACAAAACAGAGTACAAAGAGAGATGCATGAAAACCAACACTCCTCTATGACTCACAGGCGCAGTGCACATACACCGGCATAGATCACAAAGAACAAGCAAATAGGGGTAGAGAGAGAGAGAGAGAGAGAGAGAGAGAGAGAGAGAGAGAGAGAGAGAGAGAGAGAGAGAGAGAGAGAAAGAGAGAGNACTCACAGGCGCAGTGCACATACACCGGCATAGATCACAAAGAACAAGCAAATAGGGGTAGAGAGAGAGAGAGAGAGAGAGAGAGAGAGGACCTCACGAACGGTGCGGCCGGTTCCGAGAGGCGAGCAGACATAAACGGGGCGGCCGACTCAAAAGGGCTAGCAGACACGGACCGAGCGGCTGGCTGAAAGAGGTTGGCAGACGCAGACGGGGCGACCGGCTGAGAAGGACCATCAGACGCGGGTGACGCAGCTGGCCTAGAGGGACACGAAGACACGTGCAAGACAGCCGGCCCGTGAGGACCGGTGGGTGCAGACAATGTGACGCCTGGAAACGGCTTGACGGAGGACGGACCCACCACTCCCCCACGTGGCGGGAGGGACATCGACGTGTCGGAGTGAACGAGGTTGCGGGGAAACAGGTCCTCAAAGAAGAGAGCATCCCAAGACTCGATGATGCAGCACCAGGATGGATCCCAGAAGCTCCACACCTTCAACTGACGGGAGACGCCAAGGAAAGTGCAGGGACGGTCGCGAGGCTCGAACTTGCCGCCCTGGTGTAGGACAGGTAACCGCATGACGGCGACGCAGCCCCAGACACGAGCCGGGTGGAGGTCAGCTCACTCGCCACACCAGTGCTTGTATGGTGTGGACTAACGCGGCAGGGGTCCGTGGGGAATCTGGTTCCAGACGTCATGTAGGTCATGGCCTTGAAGCAGAATCCATCAGAGAGTCCAGACTCCACCCGCATGGTGCGGAAGGCATTGGCCATGGTGTGGTTCCACCGCTCAGAGACGTTGTTATGGGCTGGCGTGTAAGGCGCCGATATCTCATGATGGATACCGCGGGAAGCGAGGAAGAGTGTGGTCTCATCCATGAATCCATCACCGCGATGAGAGCAGAAGCAGCGGAGAGGGCAACTACACTCACGCTTGGAGTGGACAAGCCAATTTTGAATGGTGGGGGCGACATCGCTCTTCTACGAAAGACAGAAGACCCAGCAACAGCGAGAGTACTCGTTCGTGAGGGTGAGCACATATCGTCCGTGCTCCCCGAAAGATTCTGTTGGAAGGGGACCCTTGACATCAAAGTGGATCAGGTCTAGCGTGGTGGACACACGAGAGGATGACAGGGGATAGGTGGACCGGTGCATCTTCCCTTGAGCACACTCAATGCACTCAATGGGGCACGGCAGTGGAAAGGACACAAGATCAAGGCCTTTGGCTGGCTGCGTACGGAGCATGCTGTTGACAACGGCAGAGTGGACGTGACACAGGCGACGACGTAGGAGACGTGTGTGCTATGAAAAGCATGTGCTAGTAACAAACACATGTTATGTGTCAGCCAATGGGGAGGGGACAGAGGGAGACGCGAACAGGTGTGGCACGTGCCACAAGTTTCCACAGGCGGTAGTATGCAAGACGACACGATCGAACGGGCGCAAGGACACAGTGCCAACACCACGCGAGTGCACTACGTCTATGCTCATGCGGTCAAACACCGTGCCCGACAGGAGGCTGAGCTCAAGACCAGGAACGAAGAGGAAAACCGTCAAAATCCCCAGGGGGACCACGGAAACGAACCACACCGATGTCGTGGACAGGTAAGGCCTGACCAGAACCTATCTGAACACTAGAAACGGACTGCAGTGTTCGATGAACTGCTCCTATTGATGCTCGCGAGAGGAGGGCCCAATGTAGTACACCGACTGCAGTGTAACGGCATTGGAGTTGGGGAAGGAGGAGGGAGGCGACGGTAATGGAAGAGCGGGCACCGACGGCTGTGGATGATGCTGCGGCTGAGTCGTCGGAGGGTGAAAGAGAGCGGGTGACGCAGACACAACAGGAGCGGCAAAAATCACGGCAGCAGTGGCAAGGCAGTGCTCACACCGACAATGCAGGGTGGCGATGACGCGCGCCTCGTCTGTCGAGAGCGGACACGTATAGCACCCGTGTCTTGGCGAGCCATAGTTGTGGCAGACTAAGCTACCGCCACTCGATCCACTCGACTGCTGCTGTGGGCCCTTGCCCTTCTTTCCCCCTATGTTTCTTTTAGCCGGATGATGAGGGGCCGGAGGACGCAGCTGTTGTAGGGGCGGCGACAGCCACTGGGGTGACGGCAGAAGAGGCAAGTGTCTCTGTGCACCACATGCGGGACTCCTAATCAGCCTCCTTGATGTGGAGAAAGAGCTCGTATGCCGAGGGCATGAGGGTTTCCTAGACAGCCATCACGGTGAGAACGTCCTGGGTGTAATGGAATAAGACGTGAGCAAACATGTCAGTTGCGCCGCGCTTGATGGTGAGGAGCGCGGAGAGAGGGGGTGGTGCAGCGTCTCCCAGGCAGCGAAGAATGTTCTTTGCCCGCTCCCAGTAGGAGGTGACCATCTCGGTCTCCCCCATATGGAGGCAATTGAACTCCTAAAGTAGGCGGCTGGTCTCTGCCTTGCTAGAAAGGCGATGAGGGCGCGTAAAGATGTGCCACGCCGTTGTGGGGTCAGGGAGGCTGCCAGTGGAGAAGTCATCGAGAAAGGGCTTGAGAGCAAGACGTGAAGCCGAAGGGGCAACTATGACGAGGGCACATACATTGTGACCACCATCATACACCTATTCGGCAAGGGTGGAGTCATAGGGCAAGACTTAGTATGGCCACAAGCCCTCACCTTACACCCAGATGTGGAAGCTAAGCTCCCACTTCCAAAATTGTTTGCCAGCCTAGAGCAGCGGGGGCGGGATTTCAAAGACCTTTGGCCTGCAACCAGCACCTAAAGCAGGGCCTCGGCTTGAAGACACAGTCTACCTTTGGTGCTGGGTATGTTACTGCGTAATGTACTGCGTAGCAGAGGAAATGGAGGGACTAGCATGCTCAGGTGGAAAGAAGGGCGTTGATTGCTCATGCTACTGCTCTTGCTGTCGCTATTGCTACTACTGCTACTTTTGCTGGTGCTGTTGCTATGGCGGATGTTGCTATGACAGTTGTGTCGATGACTACAGTGCCGTTAGCTGCTCCATCAGCGTTGCAAGCTACTAGCGTATGGCATCTCGCAAATCTATCGGACCAGCAAGGGAAATGAGTGCTCTTGGAAGGTGTTGGTGTTGCTTCGGCTACTGTTGTTGCTGCTGTTGCAATTACTATTGGTGCTGCTACTACTGCTGTGGCTGCTGCTACAACTGCTGCCACGGCTACTACTATTGTTGCTGCTGCTGTTGCTACAGCTGCTGATGCTACCGCTACAGCTATTCCTACTGCTGTTGCTACTACTGTTGCTAGTGTAGTGGCGGTAGCTCATGCTACTATTGCTAATGTTGCACCTATTGTAGTTGCTACAAAAGGGGGGACAAATGGGTCCTCCCACAGAGGAGGACCCCTCCTCACTTTGAACCATGGTTCCCTCATTTTTTTCTCTTTTTTGTGTTGAAGTTGTTGGTGACGTCAGCAGTGACGTCAACACTGACATCAACAGTGACATCAGTAGCACGGTTGACGTTGGCACGGACGTCAGCAATGACGTCAGCCAAGAGTGACTGACGTCAGAAGTGGCTGACGTTAGTAGTGGCTGTCGCGTTGTTGTTGCAGGCACTGTTGTATTAGTTTCTATGTTGCCACCGTTGTTGCTGCTACTACTACTGGTGCTATTGCTACCGCTATTGACGTCAGTAGTGAGCAGAGTAGTGACATTAGTGGTGATGTCAATGGTGATGTCAGCACTTGCAGCTAACGTCACTATAGTTCCTGTTACTATAGCCAGTGCTACAGATGCTACAGCACTATTGTGCGCTGGTGCTACCACTTCTGCCACGAGTAAAACTACTATTGCTATTGCTACGGTTGTTGTTACTAGGCCCCTACTGCAGCGGCTGCTACAGTAGCTACTATTACTACTACTACTATTGCTACTGGTGCTGTTGATGCTTCTACAACTGTTGTGGCTATGGCAGCATGTGCTATGGCTGCCCCTATTGTAGCAGCGTTGGTGCATGTTGCTGCAGTCGTGGCAGGTGCTACTACCGTAGTACAGGCAGCAAGGGTGGGAGTGCTACCCTGAACCCTTGGCTGCGTGGTCTGCAGGGGTCCCACAGTTTTTCTTTGGTTGTTTTTCCTTGTTTATGGTGACTGCTCCCTGCTGCTACAACTGTGCGCTGTTGCCGTAGCCGCTACAGGTGCTACTGCTACTGGCCACTGCTCCTGCTACTTCTGCTGGTTGTTGTTGCTCCCCGTGACTGCTGTTGGAGTTGGGTGTTGTTGTTGCTACACGCAACTGCTACTCATGCTATTTGATGCCGGCTATTGATGCACGCTACCAGCTACTACTGCTCACTACAGTATTGTTGCTGCTACTACTACTGTTAGCTGTTGCTGCTGCTGCTCATTGCTTGCTACTCGCTGCTCGCTGCTCGCTGCTCACTACTGCTTGCTGCTCGCCATTGCTACTACTGCCCACTGTTATTGTTGCTTGCTCCTAGCTACTGCTTCTTGCTTTTGTTGGCTACAACTGCATCCTGCTACTGACTGTTGCTTGCTGTAGCATCTGCCACTTACTACAGTAGCTAATACTTGCAAGCTGTGTGTTGCTTGCTAGGTGCTATTTGCTACGAGCTGCTGCTGCTACGATGCTGGCAACAGCAGATGTCACATTCGTGGCGGTGTCGTTGCCACGTCCATCAGCGCCGCTCCATCGTCAGTCAGTCGTCTCAGCTGTGAGTCCACCACCGATACCACCGCCATGGGGTCAATGCTGCCAAAACAATTGGCAACATTTCCCCCGCGTCCTGTGCATTTTGAAGACGCGACCCGGTGAGTCAATGCCATTGGAAAATATCCAACAGCATTTCCCCTACACGAATGCGTTCAGGGGACAGTTGGCGTTGACTAGACGTGTCGCCGTTGTTTTGGTACTTGTGCTATACTCTGACTCTGATGCCAAGCTTGAAAACCAAACACATCAGGTTGGGACAGAAGCATTGTTGATGGAGCGTGCACGAACCCACACTTGCTTAAGCTGCCCCCTCAGTCTGCTGCACCTAAGTATAAGTCTGAGAGTTGTGGTGTTGTTACTCAGAAACATGTGCGCCAGAGTTAGCGCCAGACAAGAGCTGAAAACTGGAAATGACTGATTAGGAAGTGAGAATATGCAACAATGGGAGACCCCTCCAAGTTCTAGCTCCTCCCCAGCTTTGTAGAGCTCGTTAATAAGTTACTAAGCCAATCATAAAAGGGCGGAATGACCATGTACCCCTCGTTTCGGACAATAAGTCCCATCATCACCTTTGTCGGAACAATAAGCCCCATTCGCTCCTCCGCCAGAACGATAAGCCCCATATGCCCCTCCGGCAGAACAACAAGCCTCATCCACCCCTCTGCCAGAATGATAAGCATCATCCGCCCCTCCGCCAAAACAATAAGCCTCATCCGCCCATGTCAGGCAAAAAAAACCAAATCCACCCCTTGTTTTCACCATGCTCAAACAGCGACGCATGTCGCTGCTTCAGCATGGCGATTTCGGGTATGCTCGCTAGAATGCGGCCCTCCATCGCGGCCGTCGCGATGGAGGTCCGCGATAACATCGTGGGGTTGGGGGGGGGATTGCCGGCCGACATTCGTCGGTCGGCACTTTGCCAACCATCGCCACCCCTCCCTCCCCGGCTCTCGCAGCCCACAAACCCACCCACCCGCCCGTCGATCGAGGCCCTCGGGGTTGAGGGTCGTGATGGAACGGGCAGCCGGTGGGCTGCCGGGAGGCGGTGGGGAGTGGGGGGGGAGGCTTTGACGGGGATTCCGGCCGACGGACATCCATAGGAATCCCCGAAGGGGGTCAAAAATCCATTTTTTTCTTTTTGTTGCTTTTGTGAGATAGACGGCAAGGGCTACCCTTGCTGGTAGGATCTTTGGGTGATCAGCAGTACAGCATGTACAATAGCAGGAGAAGGGTTGGGCATTGTAAACTGAAATCTTGATTGATACAAAGTACAAGAATGGTACATGGAAAAACTAAGCACACTAGGCTAGCACAGCTCCTGGCTCACAGAGGGACAACGCCTTGCTAGGCCTTGTAGGCCATCGTGGCAAGGGTCTTGTCGCAGTCTCCAGGTTGACTCGCCTCCAGGGTAGCCTCCACCCAGGCTTGCAAGCCTTGCCAGGCTTATAGGGGCCTTGGAGGGATCTCCATCAGAGTCTTGGTCTTGGGCTCCAGAGTGGGAGGCTTGAGCAGAGCTGAATACTTGTAGAATGCTAAGATAGATGTGAACTAAGAGGAGCTTCCCCTTTTATACCTGTGGTCCTGGCAAGTTGACCACTTGAAGAAAATGCCTCTAGTGGTTCAGGTCTGTTGCCTCTTGGAGAAGCTTCCTTCCGGGCGAAGCTTCTTGTAGGTCAGAGTTGTTCTGGCATCCCTCCAGGTTTAGGGAGAAGCTTCCTTGTTGAGGAAGCTTCATCAGGTGTTCAAGTGCAGCTTCCTAGAAGGTTCCTTGCTCCGTAGGCTTTTCTCTGACGACCGTTGATCTTGCCATGCTGCTGCATCAGATCCGTCGATCAGGAGTCTCCTGAAGCTCGTGCCACATTGGTCCATGCAGGTTGAAGGGCCCAGGCTCCATGCATGGTGATGGTGATGATGTGTGGACCTCATGCCAAGGGTGTATGAGTCTTGCCCAGTCAGTTAGAGGACTCCCTGACCACAATAGCTATGTAGAGTTGTGCAGTAGGTGGCTCCCCTCCTTGCTAGAGCTAAGTAAAGGCATGCGCAACCCCCTTACGCATGCTAGCACACTACATTACACACCAGGCTCTTTAGGCTACTTCAGGGCTGGCTGCCATAGTTTATATGGCCTACACAGGAGAGAATTCTAGTAGACGTGGACCCAGGAATTCACCGTTAAATCCGTAACTTTCTGTACACTACTCTGAATGCAGTGCCGTCTTCACCATATCGGAGCTTGACACCAGCGCAGTAATCGTACCTCTCTACACTTTTTACACTTTGTACAGCTTTATACCCTCATTTGAGATACAAACAATACACAAACCCATCCTCTCATTACACCCAGGGGTTGAGGGTTTGTTTTTGCACAAGCACCTGCTGGACCCCGCAGCAGCGAGGCCTAGCAGGTTCCCTTTCAACGCATGGGGAGTCTCGGACCCCCCACGCAAACTCCCCGCAGACCACCTACGAAAAATCACAAACCCTTCATGTAAGGAGTTTGTGATAAGTGGGTAGAAAACTGTGACGTCGGCATGTCGAAGCCACATCCATGCGACGTGGACATGCTATCTTTGGACAAACGAGAGGGGTATATCGTTTCTTTTCTACGCCTGGATTTTTGTGTCCTTGCTGAAGGGACGAGTCAGGCTTATTGTTCTTGCAGAGGGGCGAATGAGGCTTATCGTTCTGGCGAAGGGGCAGATGAGGCTTATCGTTTCGACGAAGGGGCGGATGGGGCTAACTGTTCCGACAGAGGGGCGGATGGGGCTTATTGTTACGACAGACGGGTATGTGAGGGTCGAGGGTGACAAAACAAGGGGGTAATGGACATTTTCACCGATCATAAAAATGACCTATTTTCTCGCAGACAAGGTTTTCTTGCTGAGACCTGCCAGACGACCGACAACCCAAAACCCGAGAGTCATCCGTTTTGCATGAAAACTGGACCATATCATAATACGCACGCTGCAAATACACTCCTGCGGTCTGAATCACCTAAGAAAACAACAGCAATGAGTCATAGCCGCCTAAACCAAGGCGGCATCTACGTTAGTCCCCGATCCCAACAGTGCCTAAATAACATGAAACTTGGACCCTAAGCAGAACATGGCGCTGTAGATGCAACAGCGCAGTCAGACCCACCAGTGGACGCGTGCAGACAACACATGCAGCGAAAGTGCCTACAGGCGGCATGACTGCTGAGGAGGTCTGCCGATGGAGCCGAGCACGTTGGAGGGAGGAGGCTCTAGCAAAATGCGTGTAGGCCTCAGCGTGCGTCGGCTCCACCAAACGTTTCTCTTGCAGTGTCGCGTCTCGCCGTCAGTCATCTGCACGCCGATGTACACAAGCCGGGATGACACAATAGAGTACAAAGAGAGATGTGTGTAAAACAACAGAATGAGCAACCAATTTAGACCCCTCCCAGTTTTTGCCTCACCTCAGCTCTGCGAGGCTTGTTACTCAGAAAATCAGCCGACCTGAAAACATCTAACATCATCTTGTCTGGCAGAAGTTTGTGGGTGAGCCGTACAAGACATCAAACAGCCCAAAACCCGGGCGTTGTCTGTTTTTCCGAAAATCTGGACCATGCAAAAAAAACCACGCTGCAAACACAGTCGTGCAGTCATAATCAGCAAGGAAAATAGGTACGCGGAGTTACGGCTGCCCGAATTAGGGTGCCGACTGCACTGCTCTTGAGAGCTATCTACGACTACTGGTGACATGACAACTAAGAGGTGTTGCCGATGGAGCTGGTCACGTAAGGGCGTAGTGTCCGAAGCGCAAGGAGGAGGAGAAACACACGCTCCGCTTCACGGCAACATGTCCACTCCACCGAACAGCGTCCTCTTAGCATTAGCGTCCATCGAATCAATCGTCTGCACTAGCATGTACACTAGCCAAGAGGTCACAGTAGGAGTCACCGAGGCAGTGCACGAACATAACAACAACGCCCCCACAAAGCGCGGACGTCGTATGGACGTCAATAACGGCCACGCATGGGCGAACATCGATTTGCTCGCACCAGTTCGAGCGAGCAAATTCGGTCACCCGACCGCACCCTCTTCTCTTGATTTTCACGCACGAGGACATGACATGGCCGGGCCACTTCGAGTTTTAGTGGATGTGATGTGCATGAGGGCACTTCCATAACCGTACAAAACTTGGTCCCGGTTGTTCGAAACATTAAAACAAAAACACCTTCGCGAAAACCCGTTCGAATAACTTCGGTAATACGGTATTTCTTTGGTGTTTTTATCTGGTCAAATTGCCCGTTCACGTCTTCAGTGTCTTCCTATAACTTCAGTTTTCAACTTTCAAAAGCTGGAATGTTGAGAGCGTCGCACCTCGCAGCTCGCCTCGGCTTCTAGGGCCACAACTAGTATTGCAGATTCCTCTGTCGCTAGCTTCGCAAGTCGCTACGAAGCGTGCTGTGCGCCACATCCGTACGCTGTCCTTGCGAGACTGCACTCGAAACGTGGACATCTCACGTATTGTGCACAGTTCCCAAGAGACTGCGAGAGGAACATGAAATGGTGTGTGCAAACACACAACTATTGTAACTTTCAGAATGATTCATCGATTAAGAGAATAGTTATATAGATGCCCGAATGGTCGAAGGAGAAAACTCATTTTAGTCCAATGGATTGGGCACTACTGCACTCTTTTCCCGTTCTTTGCAACCATGTCGTGGTTTGAGGTAGCTATGAAATGCAAAGCCGATGACACAGGACGGCTCATGGAGGCATGTGCAAAACGGATGTCTAGGCTCCCCTGCTTCTGTGCGCAGATCTGGCTTGAGATGGCCTTCAGGCGCACAAGAATAAGAAGACAGGCAGCCAACACGCCTTGGCAACTAATACTTGTGGAGATAAGGTTGCATAGCCTGAAGGTAAGGCGTGGGTCACGATGATCCGAAATTGGAAAATGCCGAAAACACATGGAACTAGTGTGGATGTGAGGAATGGTACACAAGCCTTCAAAGGGCTTTTTGGAAAAGATAAATGGCAAGCGTTTTGAGTCCAGATGCACGCAAGTGAGAGGGTCAAGGAGATGGAGAAGGCTACCAGGAAAAGCAGATAGAGAACCTTGGGGAACCTGGAAAGCAGGGAAGGTGGCGATGCATTGATGCACCTCTTTGCAGAGGTGCACAAAAGGGGGGG
>SZWC01017275.1:0-11557 GCA_023375785.1 Penium margaritaceum
TGGTGGTGGTGGTGGTGGTGGTGGTGGTGGTGGTGGTGGTGGTGGTGGTGGTGATGATGATGATGATGATGATGACGACGACGCGACGACGACAATGGTTGACACCGACCATGACGCGGACAGTTCACAAGGCTGACACAAGACGTACCCCCATCGTCGCAAGTCAGCGTGCTTTCGCGTGCGTGTCGCTGCTGGGGTGGGTGACGTGGCGGCGGCGGCGGCACTGCTGCTGCTTCTGCCACTCGTGCTGGATGTGATGGCGGTGGTGGTGGTGGTGGTGTTAGTTGCGATTGTCGTGTTTGTTTCTTTCAAGTGCTCTTTTTCGACGTTTTTTCGACGTTCGACTTTCTCTCAAGGAGTTCGGGAAGCCACGTTCAGCCACCCGCTCGCTCCTAACTGAAAACTGAGGCCAACGATTCTTCCCAAGGCCGGTTGTGAGTGTCACGATTGGGTGGAGGCGATGGACAAATTGCTAAGGGACGGAATGTGGTGCGCAAAAACTGGGGGAGTTGCGGCGTGTGGCAGTAGAAACGTTGCACGAGCGTCCAGAGATTGGTACGCGTGGGCTTACTACGGCCGGCATTTGCGGAGATACTATGGAAAACAGGAAACTATCCAACCAATGAAAAGAAAAAAACCGCAAACCGAACTTGAACTGTTTCAGATAAATCCCCCAAACAACTTAGTCTAAACAGATTCATCTATACACACACTATAACTCGAACATGAACACTTCATGCACACAACATGGGTACACCATTTCATACCCGGCCAATATAATGAAAAAAAGGTTAAATGCATAGGTTACCAACTTTCCAAAGCTTAAACCGATATTGAAATTGTGGAAAAAAGGCCAAGCGCCTCTGAGCACCAATTATTACATCTCTCACGTACACGAGTCCGTAAAAATCGCCAATGCGCTTTTTTAAATTCATGGTGCACTACGCAAAGAACTCTGAATTTTTAAGCTACTCAGCCGAGGGAATTTTGGCCAGTTGCCTCCACCTTTACGTGTTCTGTTCCATACGTTTGCGACAACTCCGACAACCTTCCAGAAAGGTCGAAAAAATTAGTCCAAACCTTATCAATGTTTCAACATCATTTGGTCAACTTCTCGATGACGCTTGATTTTTGTAAATAAGCGTTGCAATATTATCGAAACCCCCCTACTTCTCGGCGGAGGCTCTTGAATCCACCACACACGCACCCCCGCACGCATCGCTCGGCTAAAACGTTGAAGACCCAACTTGTGCCTGATTCTCATTCTCATTTTTGTATTAATTTTCTCAACACACCCAATACTTTTCATTGACGTACACTTACTACCTAATACAAACTATCCATTTGTCCCAAACACCCGAATCATCTTTTCTCCTACACCTCATCCTTGTGAACCACCCGCATTTTCCTTGGCATAACACTAGCCCACCACAAACTCTCCAATAGATGTCTCTAATTTTCGCCCAAGTCAACGATAAACACATTTTCACAAAATTCCATGAAACTTTTGATATTTAATTATCATGCTTCACAAAATTTCAAACTCCAAATTAAAAATTTTATTTCCTGAAAATAGTATCAAAATATACATTCCTTAAACTGTCTCTAAATTATTCGTAGTTTTCCTATCATATAGTGGTAAATTTCCAAAGTTTTTTCCTTTTATACTACATAAATCATGAATAACAAGGTGAAATAATTTTTTTACTTGTTCATGTCATTGAGGAATTTCTTCCACACTCCTAAGATGACTTTCCTACACAACTTGGGTCTTCTTCTTCATGACCCCATCCCATTCGGTCAAACACCATTCTGACCACCCATTGTCACCTTTTACATTTCTGTGGTCCCACATGGTTCCCTTACAGTATCTTGTAGGCATGATAGCCGAATAATCTCAAGCGCACACCTACAATGTATAAGTCAAGTAGAGTGGAAATAACTTCTTGAATGAGCGCATGAAAAACATCCATGATATTACCACTAGGTGGAGCACTGTCCTTCATCCACATCAGAGATCTATGTTATTCTTTCCAATGTTGCATGTATTGTGGTATAAAAGTGCAAAATATCTTGAACATTTTGGATGCATGAGATTTGACATCTTAATATCTACATTCCAAGTGAAAACGTCTTCCAAAATTCACCCCAAATCAAATTGTATCAGCTTTTATACATCATTCCTTTTAGTCATGTCTTTTGTGAAGGTACCTACCATATGTGGAGTTACATCTTTGGGACAACCCCTCTTCTCCGCCCACTTGGTGGATTGGTAAACTCCTACCAACAAAATTTTTTTTCCTCTCAATGTTGATGATAGGAAAATACAACCTTCTTACCTATGAAATAATCCGTGTACATGTACATTACCTTCCATCTTTTTGAAGTGCCTTTAACACCATTCTTCAATTACACATTCACATTACTTAATGATACTAAAGCATGAAGCTTCAGCATCTTAACCTTATGATGTGGGTTTAAAGCTTTGGAGGGCGTAATGCTTCAACTTAATGACACTCAATGCACCATTCCTAGACATCATAAAAATGACATGGATTTCTTTCCATTAAAACTGAATGGTTTCAAAAGGAAAATTTAAGGGACCATTTTTCATGGCAATTGTTTTGAATCACTCTCAAAATATTCCAACAAATACCCTACTGCCTGATGATTTCGTTATTAAATAATTATTTGGAAACGACGATGTATTTTATTTGGCTACAATGTGGAATTCTTGGGGGCTAAAATGAATACAATTTAATAATTGTTGTCATGTCACTTAATTTGTTTGGAATTTGGTTATCCTAGGTATTGTGATCGGTGGTCTGCCTTGATTTTACGATGTCTTGCTCATGTTCAGTGATTTCGTCTGATTCTGAACATCATTACTTGCACGTTATGTGGTCAAATATCATGCGCGAGAGAGAAAGAGTGAGAGCGAGAGAGTTAGAGAAAGAGATGGAGATGGAGATAAAATAACAAGAGAGGTAGGATACACTTAAAAAAACTAGAAATCGCAACTAAACAACAATTTCCTCATCCTCGAAACCCTGCATCTCAGGTTCGGTCATGAAATTCAAGTAGTCCGCGAATGCCGCGGGCGGAAACGCTGGGTCATAAACCTTGGTGAACCTGCTATGTCGAAATGAATTCTGAACAAGCTCGCTGTTCAGAGCCAGACAACCCCATCCACTCGCCATCCATCCTACAATAGCGTCCTTGATGTGGCGCATGCCGAGGTCAACGGTTTTGCTCTCGGATAGTCGCTCGCCGACCGAAGGACTGTAAGTAGTGGACACTCCGCCTTGAACGGAAGCTGGAGCCAAACATCCGCTGGTTGCAGCTTCGAGGTACACCCTATGGGGATGTACAAGAGCACCACCCAAGGAAACCATTGGCCTACCAATGCTCAAAAATATTTGGATGCATGGGGATGTCGTGCATCCAGGAGTCGAGCATGGTCAGGGGAAAGACGCTGGTCCTTGCACTTAGAGATGAAGTACGACTCAAAGATAATGTGGAACCACTCTTTGGTGGTCTCCATGCTGGCCAAGTGATTAGGCGTGTGCGTGAGGTGCCACCCGAGGTGGTGAAGCGCATGCTCGATATACTCACCCTGTGGATGCCAGGCGTTAGTCTTGCCCGTCCAAATGACCTGTAGGGGAAGCATCTCCCCATCGAATGAAGATGCGAACACTACAATAACGTGCTGCTTCTCCTCCTTGCCGCACACACGGACCTCCTACGAACCTTTTGGGGCGTATGTGTAGCGCGGTGCAAGGACCAACTACACTCTGGTGTGGTCTGCATTCACGACCATGAAGTCGCGGATACGGTTGAACCCAATCAAGAATGCGACACGCTTAAAAATTGACTCGGTGCGAGCCTCGCAGTCCTCCGGCAACTTTAACGAAGCTGTTCTGCCGTATCTCCAGGTCCATGCAAGTTCATCAGACATGAAATTACGATACCAGCTTCAACTGAACAGGTCAGACACATCACGACCGTCGATTCCATGGACTCCACGGTTGTTGAGAATGGCCTCGACTTTCTCACGGATGGTGATTCTGGACAGGGGAGTTCCCGTGTTGCGGATGCAAATGAGGGCATGCACAATTTCATGCTTCAACTCTGGGTGCTCCGTGAAGTAAGATTTATGGCCGCGGCTGCCCTACACGCGCTTAGTTGCTTTTGCAGCCTCCTTTATGGGCGTTTCTGGTGACTATGCAAGCGCGGGAACGTAGATGGCACGTAGACGACTGCTCCTGGGCTCGTACCAGTTACGAACCGTGGATGGCGCAAGCTTCTCGTAGATCGATGGCTGGTGTGGCAGGCGATTGGTGATGCAAAGGTGATGGATTGCTTTCACCACGCTTCCCGTGCGAACGACGGTGGCATGGATGATGGGCACATGGCCTAAGCCGTACCAGTCCATGTACTTCCCACGTTTTGCGGTGGAGTCGTTCGATCATGATGACGCATGTGATGGCGGTTTTGGCGGCAACTACAAAGGTTTGGTGATGGCGTCAATGACGATTGCTGCCGCATCGGCTACCTCGTCGTCCTATAGCTCGTAAAGCAGAGCTTCAAACACGGCAAGTTCGACAGCATCATGCTTTTCTTCAGGAACAACACTTTCCGCATTGTTGCATGCTGTTGCAATTGAGGGGGATGCTTTAATGGGGGCGGTTGCAGCATCAGCGTGAGGCTCGACGGGTTCCTTGTTAGACTTGTCATCGTTGAACATGACGCATCTTCCCTTGCGACGAGGGAGACACTCGTGGATGCTCTCATACCATTCGTTGATGCCGGCGGAATCCGTGGGCACGGTCTACTTGGACATAGCGACCGATGGGGGAAGCACCAGGGTGTGCTTCCGAGGCCTCCCTATTCCACGTTAACTGCTAGGAGGCACCGACGGCTTTGGTGCAACAAGCGCACGTGCGAGGCGCTCGCGGTTCTCCTCTGGAACAATCGTTTCGAAGAATGATGTGAGGGTCGCCATGGTGTGACTTTGGCTGTGAATGTCAGCAACCATGGTCAACGTGCGATTCCTATAGGCTGCATGGCGCATCGACAAAACAATCGCAAATGCGTCGCCAGATGTGCGACACGATTGCGAACGAATACAAAAATGCAACGATCAACGCGCGATCATTGACCGTTGCCGTGAATCTGTTCGGGAGTTCAAACTCCCATATCTCTCCGAACGTGCATTCGACGGATGTTGAGCCGGGCTTCTCGCAAAAAAATTGCGACAACCTAATTTCGCCCTAAACGAAAACAGTTTATGAATTCCCAAGGAGGGCGAATTAAGATTCCACCATGAAGATTATTTTGGGAAACAAAATCATGAGGCACGAGGGTAAATCACAATCATGAATAATCCATTTATACATGTTTGAAAGCCCAAATATACCCACTAGGTTGAAGTGATTTCATACATGTCATTTAAAACTATGTTTTTAGCCCCCACTTCTACAACCCCCTTCAAACAATTATAAACGAAGCCACTGATTGGAACTAAGTGAAACAACGTAAACTATACCCACTCCCACTACTGCAAAAATGAAATCATATCACTTAAAATCATATGCTCCTAACCCATCCTGTACACAAGAGCTGCACGTCATGATTCATTCAATTTTCATCCTATCTTATTCATTCTATCCATACATTTCTTCCTTTGGAGACTACTTCTTTTCATATGAGTGTTGTGTTTAGTTTTCCAATATTTCCCTTAAAATCGGTTCATAAAAAGCACGGCATGCTGATCGTATTGCTCTCGTTTTTCATTATACCATATTCCACCACCAACAAGCAAGCCCACCTGTTTATCACATGCTTTCTTACAATTATGGGTTTTTTATTACAGTATTAATTTAATGGTGTAGGTTTTAATCTCTCCAAGTATGTGAACTTTGGATCAAAACCAAACCATGTCATACATACCTTCAATATAATGTCATCCTTACTCTAGAATGAGTTTATTTCATCTATGGTATATAAAACAAGTATTTATTCTCTTCAACTCAAAATCACAATGGACGTATGAGACATTTTTATTTTCTTATAGATCTAATATTCATTCCTACTAATGTTCATGCTTCTCCTAACGTATATGTCCCTTTCTTACATCCTTTTGGTCAACGTTCTTTAACAAGTACATGATTGGTGTCACTATTTTTCTTCTAGACGCTTTCTAAGGATTGCAATAATTGATCTTCTAAAATAAGGGTTCATTGAGCGTCTTGTACGAGAGGCTAAGTCATGTGACACATGAGCTATATTTACGATTAGGCCTCTCGTGATCCATGATTTAGTTGGTAGATTCTAAGATGTCACCTTATTGGGGAAAAAACCACTTCTCTTACATAAAAACACAAGGTATGACCCTTCATTTTCTAGCATCGTAGGAGATACAAAGTTAGAGTACCAGGTGCCCCTTTGAAACAAAAATGTATGACATTTTCCCATACGTGCCAAAAATTTCTAAATATAACCCTACCATAGTCAAAATTTCACTTTCTGAAATTCTCACAAGAAACAAATCAAGTTGTAAATTTTTTCTCTAGGTATGGAATGGTAGCACTCGGCGTGCCTTATGTTATAACCACTAATTATACGACAAAATACTCCTGTTATTAATTTTTCTATATTTAATGGTGCAACAAGCATGTATTTTTTTTATGACAAGTCTCCTTAGTACATTTGTCCGCAAAAATGCCTCCATAAACAATCACATCTTTAATTACACCCTTGAAACTCGTTTTGTTTATGCGCCTCATTGTGAGCTTTGTGATTTTGTACAATGCACCATAAAGCATTTCTACCATATTGTCGTCAAAATATTTAGGAAACTCTCATGGTTATATATTATGTATATTTAACTTTTTCTTAATGGAAAGATGCAAAAAAACCGTTTTATTCATACCAATTATTCTTTTTTATTATAAAATTATCTGAATCTATTTAGAAGAGTCTTGTTTCTAGAAATATTACTTGTAAATTCCAATCCCATGAATTTATACTTAAGTTTTTCTTATCTAAAAACAAATCCTTTAATCTCTAAACATGAGTGTAGAGCTTTATTATTCAACTATCCTACCCAGTCCATAACCCTAGAATTGTATTTCAAAGAATGACCCTATTGATGATTTTACAAATGGAATCATCATTGTAAAAGTGAAGCTGGATAGCTTCTCTTCCTTTTGTCTTTGTATGTTTACTCCACCTCTCCTTTTTGTCCATGACTAGTTTATTACAAATACATATGTTGTGATCGACATCCTCGAGGCAAAAATCAGACTTGAATTGTTTTATGTACATAATCAACGACGCATACAATTTTTCAAAAATAACGTAGTGTACACTATTCGTCTCTTCCAACTATGTTACTCACTACACTTGACTTATACACCATTTCCTTTTATTATGGAGGTTTTTGGTCCTCACCCAACCCAAAGAGCATGGAATTGTCTTGGTAGGGTGTATCGACCAGTATTCATTAGCTCGGTTTATAGAAATGCATTAATTAATTTAATAAATATAAGTTTTGCGATAATTTGTTTTACAGATGGTTTGACATTATAGTACACCCTTGCAACACAAACCCCATACATTTGTGGGTTTTGGAGGGGCACCATCAACAACAAGGATCACATGTCAATGTGTAGAATTGTTGGTAGCATACCACGTGTTTGAAGGACATTTTCTTCACTAGCATAAGAATTATTAAGGCGTCTAATGGAAATAAATGAATACCTATAGTTGTTTTGCAAAACAAAGCACGTGTAGTTAGACATTATGTGAACTACAACAAAATGGTTTTTGAATTCAACGTTTTTGTCTTTAATATAAATCATTCATTCTATGCAAACATACACAATGTACTCAACACTAGAAAACAAAGCATAAGAAAAATTCTAGGAAGAATCCAATCCTAGATTGCATGTGTATATACGTAGTACATAAATTATTTCATGTATATAAGAGGCATGACTAAGTATACTTCATATAAGCACTTCCCTTAAAATAGATGTTATTATGAGCATGCAACAGATGAATGAGAGCTACGAAAGGATGAAGATAGAAAAAAATTATGGCTAAAACATTTTCTCTCGTCAAAATCCTGAAAATACACAAGAATCATAAGATTGTATCTTTCACCATGATTATGCGTAGCATCAGAGAAGAATGGTGATGTAATGAATTTATAAACGAGGTTGAAGGGGGCAGAAACTACAAATTTCAACCAAAACATCTCAAATCTGACAAACCTATCATTGAATGCCTACCTTTACCATTCAAACATTTGTTTGGTCTAGAAAAACAAGTTAAAAGGCTTCAAAGTGAAAGTTTTCAAGATCCGAGAATCTCAATCTCTACAAAAATGAAGTATTGATTGGTGATTTGAGGGCAGAAATTAGTACGAAGCACGGTGAAAGTTGAAATGTGAAGACTCATACAATCAAGCCCTTTGATTGCTTAATTTATTTGGGGGTCCTCCCTTTACAATAGTTATCTTGTGAATAGCAATACCCTTGTGGTTCATATAGACCAGTTCAGAGGAAATGATATAATTCGTACGAAAGATTCTCTTTGGACGTTAAATTACATTAAACTTCGTTAGACTTCACTGTAGCACATGAATAGGACATGAAGATAAACAAAACCTGCCAGTCTAGATTACGACATACTTTGGTTTCAATACACGGATACCCAGAGGTTTAAATTCCTTCTTTGTTGTCTTCTTTCGCGCAATCCCCGCCTTCGTTGGCTGCTTCTTCTGCCGATCCCACGATGGACTTCTGCCGGACTGCCGCATCAGCTGCTGTCTGCGGAAGCCAGATATGCTGCTGTCGCAGCGACTGCGCGGCTGCTGCAGCACGCTGATCTGCTGCTGTCGGTTGTCTCCCTCACTGGTTTTCTCCCTCGATGCCCCTCCTAATAGCTCTCCGTCCGGCCTCCCCACCTGGTGTCCGTTCGCACACTACCTCGTCCGGGAGAGAAATCAGGGGCACGGTTCGAGTACACCTCACGCACCCGATCACCTTGTCCTTTGCACGGCCACGCCATGCTGGCGCTGCTGCACGAAGTGACGGGCAACAGAAGACGTCAGGACGGGCGAACGTGAGATACATCAGTGCCACGCACACACACACAGAGGACAACTCCTGCTGCATTGCGCGTGCCGTCTCGTCGGCTCTGCTGGACAACCTGGTTCCCATCCCGGCGGGATCCGCCGGCGCTCGGTAGCCAATCGTTCGCTTGGAGAATAGAGAAAGCGTGATCGATCGTAGGACCGGAGAAGCAACGCGAGGGAGGGCAGAGGCTGGGGAAGGGTGCATTGGTTCCATTCGACGCGTTCGGCGCGTTGCCCAGCACCACGCCAGTAGGTTGGTCGCGCGCCATGGACGCGCTGGTGTCTCGGCTGGAGGCGGCTCTGGCCCGGCTCGAAGCCGTGGCCCCCGCGCTGACGCCAGAGAAACGCCTCGAGAGCGTCGTCGCACGCCTCGAAAACTTCCTCGCGTCTTCCTCGCCTTCGGCACACGCCGCTGCTGCCCCCTCGGGCGCGGCAGCCGCTGCTGCGCCTGCAGGCGCTCCTGCTGCTGCAGCTGTTTCGGCTGCTGCCGCCACCGCGGCGGCAGAGGTTCACGCGGGGGTGCAGGCTTTCGACGAGGCCGTGGCGCCGTACGTGGCCAGGCTCAAGGCATCCGCAAAGACCGCGGGCGCGCAGGCGGAGGCGTCCGTGGAGGCTCTGGAGGGTGCGCTTGCGGCGGAGAGAAGAGTGCTACAGGGCGTGTTCGCGTGCAAGGTGCGTGTGCCTGGGCTCTGAAAAAGTCCTTTTTCTTTATGTGCAGGGCGTTAGAAGATCTGAATTGTGGCTCAGAGGGGCTGCTAGATGTAGAGAGGGACGTTCTGCGGATCGTGTTGGCGAGCAAGTTGCGGAGTGAAGGGGAGGAGGGGAGGAGAGCGGGAAGGTGGAAGGTGGGGGGTTTGTAGTCGGAGGACGATGGACGTAGGTCGCAGTCCGAGGACATGGAAGGTTGCAGACGGTGAGACATGTCCCGTGTGGTGGTGCGGCAAGCAACATGACACGCACATGGCGACAATGCAACGGCTTGCAATGCAGTGGAGAGTGTGGATGGATGTGCTGACAGCATGGGCTGACTGGTGAGAGCATGCATGGCACGAGCTGTGGCGATGTGGCCGCTTTTGCCTTGCCGTGCCTTCTGTCAGTAGGGCACATGACTCAGAGTCCGAGCGACACAGTGGCGGTCGCATGGCGCAAGTGCACGGATCCAGAAGTTCCGCGTCGTGGAATGCTGGTGGTAGGCATGTCACATGCATGCACTCACGGTCAGTGTTGTATTGTGTAGTGTTGTGTTGTGTTGTGTTGTGTTGTGTTGTGTTGTGTTGTGCTGTGTTGTGTTGTGTTGTGTTGTGTTGTGTTGTGTTGTGTTGTGCTGTGTTGTGTTGTGTTGTGTTGTGTTGTGTTGTGTTGTGTTGTGTTGTGTTGTGTTGTGTTGTGTTGTTTTGTGTTGTGTTGTGTTGTTTTGTGTTGTGTTGTGTTGTTTTGTGTTGTGTTGTGCTGTGCTGTGCTGTGATGTTTTGTGTTGTGCTGTGTTGTGTTGTGTTGTATTGTGTTGTATTATGTTGTGTTGTGTTGTGTTTTGTTGTGTTGTGTTGTGTTGTGTTGTGTTGTGTTGTATTGTGTTGTGTTGTGTTGTGTTGTGTTGTGTTGTGTTGTGTTGTGTTGTGTTGTGTTGTGTTGTGCTGTGTTGTGTTGTGTTGTGTTGTGTTGTGTTGTGTTGTGTNCGTTGCGTCGCGTCGCGTTGCGTCGCGTTTCATTGTGTTGCGTTGTGTTGCGTTGCGTTGTGTTGCTTCGCGTTGTGTCGCATTGCATTGCGTTGCGTTGCGTCTCGTCGCGTTGCGTTGCGTTGTGTTGTGTTGCGTTGCCTTGTGTTGTGTTGCGTTGCGTTGCATTGCGGTGCGTTGCGTTGTGTTGCGTTGCGTTGTGTTACGTTGCGTTGCGTCGCATTCCGTTGCGCTGCATTGCGTTGCAATGTGCTGCACTTCGCTGTGGTTCCTTGGAGCTGTGGTTCTGCCCACGTGGCTCTCTCATTGCATGAGGTGCCTTTGTGTGCATTCTGCACGCATGCATGTGCGCACACTGCAGAAGCCTGCCCCAGAGGCGCTGCAGAAGGCGCTGGCGCCGCTGGCGGAGGCGATGGGCAAGGCCAACAAGCTGACGGAGGGCAAGCGCACGAATCTGTACAACCACGTGAAGGCGGTGGCGGAGAGCACGTCGTGCCTCACCTGGCTTGCCTACACCGGCAAAGACTGCGGTGCGTACGCAATTGCACGCTTTGCGCCTGCTGCGTGCGTGCGCCTGACCCTGTGTGCGTGTGTCTGCATGCGTGCGCCTGACCCTTTGTGCGTGTGTCTGCATGCGTGCGCCTGACCCTTTGTGCGTGTGTCTGCATGCGTGCGCCTGACCCTTTGTGCGTGTGTCTGCATGCGTGCGTCTGACCCTTTGTGCGTGTGTCTGCAT